>WURT03198419.1:7060-27316 GCA_009936505.3 Holothuria glaberrima
GTATCACATGCAGTGTGAAAGGGCTTAAGATTCTTATTGGAACTTACTGTAAGGCATAGGTCAGGTGGGAATGGGGGCAGTATTGAGGGTAGAACTGTACTGGTGGATAATAAGGAATTTATGACAGATGGTGAGGACAGGACTGATTAGGGAGATGTCTTTCAGCTCCCTGGACTGATGGATGACAGTGGAATCCAGGGAAGAGGGTCAAACTGCATGGTGGGATAAGGATGGGACTGGTGGGATAAGAGTGGGACTGGTGGGATAAGGGTGGGACTGGTGGGATAAGGGTGGGACTGGTGGGATAAGGGTGGGACTGGTGGGATAAGGGTGGGACTGGTAGGATAAAGGTCAGACTGGGAGGAATCACTCTGGGTCTGATGAGATAAAAGTGGGATGATTAATGAGAAAAAGGGTAGGGAAGAGAATGGCAGATCAGGCCAGAACATAAAATAGGTCTATGTTATAAGAAATTATTAATTAATAAAATAATTAATAATTACTTGGCAGAGATAATGGGCATTTCAAAACCAAAGGCTAGGTAAAAAAGGTTACAGTACTGTTTTAAGTTTGATGTTATTTACTACATAAAGACTACCAGATGTACAATACTCTAATTTCTTCAGCTAAATCAATTGTATTTCCATGTATAAAGTGACCCATCCTTGGTCAAAATCTTTGTAGCAACATGCAGAAGTTTGTCTTTATGAACAGGTCAAACAACCCTGTCCAATAACTTCATCTCCCATGTGCAGTCTAAACTTTTAAAAGAAGCTTTAAAGATGAGGAAACAACAACAGGTGAGAGCTATTTCTCCCACTGGTGTTGCATACTGTAAGTTCACAAGACCTTTTGAAAAGCTTTCAGATCTCCTATGTTCCCCAGAATGCTGAAGAAAAGTTTTTATGTTTGTTTTAATACAAAGTTTTATGACAAATCTCCAACAGAAGGTGACCTATACGGATGCCGAGATACTTTAAATATTCAATAGTACATTAAAGGCACCACATCACTGTGAAGTGTCCTAATGATGAATTAAAGTGGTGCTACTGTGCTGCAGCTAAAACATTACAGAAGCTTGATTACTGTAGTGGTTAAAATGTTACAGAAATTTATTGATTCATTTTCCAAATGTTCAACACCATCAAATCACTGAAAACATTCTTGGGGTGACAGATCCTTCGAAGCTGCCTCTTTACTCTGGAATGAAGTACCGCTTGAAATCAAATCATGTGCTTCGCTATCTTTGTTTAAAACACTCTTAAAAACTCATCTTACCTACTGTACCGACTGCTGGTCAAGTGGTTAGAGCATTCGACTTGCAGCCGGAAGGTCGGGGGTTTGAATCCTGGCCGGGTCATACCAAAGACTTTAAAAATGGAACCTACTGCCATTGTGCTTGGTGCTCAGCATAAGCAATGGACTAGGGAAAACAACCAGTAAGCCACAACTGGAAAGAAGGCTATGGCCGACCTGACTTAAACCATTTGGTTACAAACTGAGCCAGAAAACCTCATCAAACTAACTAACTAAAAAACTCATCTTATGAGAAAAGCTTTCACTTCAATAGCTTTACAAATCTTTTGTCTGATCATTCTTTTGCCTTTTATTTTTTCACCTCTCCCATGCCTTGAGCACCCTTTGGGTGGATACATGCACATAAGAGATCTCAGTTATTATTATTATAATCCATAAGAAGCAGTACCATAGCCATGAAGGCCAGGTGCTAAAGAGGACAGTTGAGTGCATGAGAGGTTTCAAGGGTTAGACAAATGTTTTAGATGCACTGTATAAAGGCAGAAGTAAGCATTTGGCCTCAAACAGTTACTTGGGTACCTAAATTTTCCCTGGGGTGGGCATAGCTCCTGGTCCACTCTTCCCCAAGATTACACATGAAAAAAAGACTTCCATATGCAGTATCAGTGGAGCCCAAACACAAACTTTGAATAAGTCTGTTCATTCAGTCTTCAGATTTGACATGCACCACCTCAACTCATAATTTCTATAAATTTCTGCAGTATCCCTGCACTTTTGCAAATAGCAAGAGTATAAAATTTTACTAAGTACCATTTGCTTGATTTTCAAAATCCAGGAACACTGCAGTAGAGCATTAAAACATAGAGCAGTAAATAAACATTACCATCACAAAATTTCAAAAAGTAATCCATTCCTTTAAAAAAACTTGAGTGGTTATTAGAACAATGTCATGAGTATGAGAACAAAATTTTGCAAAAAACAGTAATGTCCAACTCTCAAAATTTGTAAATACAGAGTGACAGTTACAAATTATCCATAAGTGTAAGTTCATGCAAATATGCCCCAGTATCAGTACAAATGTACAAACTAAGTAAGTGTGATAAACATCTTCCCCAATAAATCTGCATTGTCCACCCTTTAGTGGCATAGTTATACAGCTAAGGAGGTAGGCTTAGGGATGGGAAGGGGGGACAAACCCCTTAAGTCACACATCCCCATCCAACTGAAGAATGGAAATAATACAGTATGATTGATCTGAATTTTGAATAGGAAACCCCCCCCCCCCATTAAAGGATGGAGCTCCAACTGCAACCCTTTCCCTGCATTCCTGAAAAACTTTCTGGCCATGCCACCTACTGCTACTCTATACCTGTGGGATAGTGTCTTCAGTATCAGAACCAGGCTTGGAAGGTGTAGAAAACCTTTTTTTACCAGAAGAAAACTTTACAAGTACTATAAATGAAGCTGAGGAGAGTACCTTTAATGTATCTCCCTGGGGAATCTATCTTGGTAATATTCTACACACCTGTTTGGCAGCAGGTGCTTAGAGATACTATCAGTATGTTTCATAGTTTCACTGATCCTCTGGCTCATATTTGGTATAGAATAATAGAACAGTAGTTCAGATTGTTATGAACCTAATGTAAATAAATACACATTTATATTTTGTTACTGAATTATGAACTTTGTCCCATGCTATAGGTCTAAGGGTACTGTACATAACCAGTTGCTATTAAATCTTCATGTACTGGTCCTTCCATATTACTGTTACATACTTCCATTATATTATTACACATTTGGTACAAACATACCAAAACTACTATATTTGGTACAACAGATTATTTATGCACTGTATAGGCCTAAACATACCACCCACCATTTCTACCGGAAGCAAGTACCACCAAGTGAAGGAACTGTTACTGTTTTATAACCTGGTCATGTATGAGATACATAAACATTTTACAAAGCACTTAGAATGAACAATAGGACTTACATCATTTGACGTTCATGCAAAAACTTTTAGCCAAGGCACTTGAAGTCCAAAAATCAAAAACTCTTTCCTTCAACAATTGTACAGCACCTACAGGAAATATTTTTAGCTATCATCCAGTAGTGCATGATGACTAAAGAACAGCATCTGCGAAAAAGTTGTCATGAATGTGTAACTGAATGCAAGACAGAAAACTAAACTCTTGGTTGATTCCACCAACTGTCATATTAACCACTATCTTCAGGTGAGTATTGAACTCATCTAGAAATTAGTGACAAGTTACTTTGTAAAGTAAACCCAATTAATCAATGACATTGAACAGTGATTAAGCCAGGTCCTTAGCATTGCATTTGTACTACTGTAATACAGCATGATCAATTTCTGTGAGCCACCTCATATAAATGCTAAAACAGCTCCAACGAAGCCACTTTTCAAAAATATGGTACAGTAAAAAGTTGGTGTAGTCAGGTCCATAAAATACCTGTTTTTAAAGATTTACATGGCTAAACAGTGTTGTTGTCCGTTCAATTAGTTTGACACCTAGTTAACCACCACACTTTAAATGGTCTCAACTTGAAACTTGAAAAATTTGCAGTACTAACAGAACAGCCACAGTTGGCAATTCCTTACACTAATAGGCCTAAATTGTACAAAATTTAAGTCTGAACTAAGTCTGAGAGCCTGTGGGATGGAAATACCTACTTCAGGGCTTGATTTTAACAGTCGTCCGGTTGCCCTTGACGACCAAAATTTACATCCAAAAAGTGGTGGTTGGTTGTCTGAAGGTAAACCAAAGTTCACGCAACAAGTTAATACTGTAGGACTGCTTTCAAAGTTACTGCAGATTTCTTTGTGGACTACTATATTTTCTTTTGGACAACCAAAAAAGGCAGACAGGTTGATCAATGGACAACCATGAAATTTTCTTAAAAATCAAGGCCTACTGATAAAAGCCTGCAATGTACATGTGTACATAATATAACTGTAACTACTAGCAAAACTCAAGTTTATCACCTGAATTTTATGAATAAAACACTAAAAATTGTACAATCAACAACTGCACTCAATAAATTCAGTATGAGGCTAAAAAAAGTGCTGTACCTCTAAATTTTGACTTCACCGAGCCAAGCATGGCAAATGGAAATTTACACCAATGGGCCATAGCAAAGTGATTTACTGTAACTGTTAGCATTATGCTGATCTACTGTAGGTCAGTCCTGCTGCAGTAGATGTAGTTTAATAATCCTCTTTAAAAATGACAAGGTAGGCCAACATACTTGTCACTATGTGTTCTTGGTATTAGATTCATGTATTTGAACTACTGTTGGCTACACTATAGTGTACTGACCAATGAAGCTTGTATACATTTTTTACCAATTTTACAGTGCGTGTGTAGTGTGGTACTGTATCTTAAAAAATCATTTTCTTAAAAGGACTCCATCAATACGAACACAGAAATTTGATTCTAAATTTGACATACATCAATATAATTTGCTTATTCAAAGCAAACTGCAGTTTCCTTTAACAGTATTACTATGTTCTGTATCAAGTAGAAAGTAGATGAATGAAATCACACATTATGTGAACATTGAAGTCTCCCTATTAATCTTAAACTATACTTTTATTGGTACTCTCTTCATACCAACTGTACAGTTCTGCTTTTCTTCTAGTATCAAATGATACACCAATAGAATGCTCATCAAATATTTAATCCAACTTTTATTTCAGGGAATACACAGCCAGTTTCCTTGAATGGGCATTCAATATTAACATAACTAACTCCACTCAAACTTATGTTTATGATAAGCAGCTCTATGTGATTTCCAAATTCCTCCTTCATGCTGTATGGAATCTCTGAATCAGATCACCCGTTTCCAGCCATTCACATCACCAAAAAGCATCTGTCAGATGGTTAATTCTCCCGTCCTCTGTAAGGATGTCATGTTGCACGTGAGAACGTGTTGAAGACCTCGTGGAAATTTACGGAGCAATGCCACTAAAATCTTGTCACATTAATGTTCACTGTACCAGCCTATCTCAGTTGAACTGTCAAATAGTTACAGTATTAACAAACGGAAGCAGCATGTGAAGTGATATGAGGCGATGAGCTACTGTAGATAATGCGATGGGAAGTATGCATGCCAAGGAGTAACTACATTTATAAAACAAGAATTAACAACAAGTAATGAATGGGTACAATTAAACGAGACATAATCTATGTACGCACAGCTCTTAAACACTAAGAGGAAAGAACTGAGCAGGGAGCTGTTACTCAGAACTGAGTATCAGCCATCAGAGGCTGGATGTAGTGAATAAAACCTTTTTAATAATCAATGAATATTTACTAATATCTTTTTGAAACATCTGGAATGTTACTTACAGTACACTAGTTATTTTAGGTTGCCAGATTTTTCGTGAAGCAATTATGCCAAATTTATTGTCCACTGTGGTAGAAAATGCCAAATTTATGCAAGTTTGTTGGTATTGATGTTGCAATAGTTAAAAAATCATGAATTATGTTGAAATGTGAACTACCTTTTAATGACTACCAACACAGTCTTATTTTTGCTGTAAGTGAGAAACTGGTGGAGTAAATCATGCGTTTCACCAATTTCTTGTATAAATTGTGGAAAAACATGCATTTTGATGAAAAATTGACAGTTGAATGAAAAAGTATAAGCCAAACAACTCCAAAATGCTGTTTGGTATTTTCATTTTTCTTTTTTTTTTTAACTTCTGCACTCTAACACATCCTCAAAAAGGACTAAATACTGTTCTTGTTTTAGTTTTTAGCATTTACAATGCCAACATGGCAACCTTCAATTATTTCTTAGTAAGTACTGTACCGTAGGGCTAGGGAGCTACTATTACTGTAGTACTAGCATGAAATCTTAGAATTTAGGGCACTGTGTAATCAATCCTAAATCTTCCTCGTTTTGGGAGTCAATGAGCTAAAATATGTAAACGGGAGGTAAGGAGAAAAGAAATACTCTAGACTCGGTGCATGTCTACCAGGCATGAAGAGTAGGGGCCTGTTGTATCAATTTACAATGCAGAAGAGGTATTAAATACTGCATCGTGAATTTGTCTTCACGGTTTGACACAGTGCTACAGATGCTGTATCAAACTGTCATGACAGCTTGTCACACATGCATTTCATACACGTATAATTTTCTAAAGCAAATTGTAGCAGAACCCAAATGCTGCTTATACGTAGGTCCTAAAAAGGAGCTTGTACTACAGTATATTGTGTTCACTGCATCTCTGCAGTGTGCAAACTGTGTACTGTAGAATACCTCCTACAGTATGTATTGTAGTGCATTCCACTGTAATGCTCCCCTAGAAAATGGAAAAATGGGGATCACCATCAGCTCTCCCCACCATTCCAACCCGAGAGGGGTGGGAGTTCAAAGTCTACGGTGCTTGCTTGAAATTTTTCAATTTCTATGTCATACATTATTACCAATGTAGTTTTTGGAATCAAACAGAAACAGGAATCATTCTTCAAGTATAATAATTCACTTTGCATGATCCTTGCAGACAGGATGGTGCATAAATCCTGCAAACAACACAATGTGAACAATGATCCACCATCGTAGAATACGTGCAAGGGAAGATTACCTAGACTAACCATTTCTCATGGGAAACTAAATTGCATGAAGGAAGGTATTATGGCATGCACAAAAAATTGTCCAATATTCTGTCATTTATCAGGTATCCAACCATACCTAACAAACTGGATGTACATAATGAGCCCTGCTTGAAAAGGCATGAAGATTTTATCACAAATTTTTCATCACTTCAATCAGCTTTCAAAGCTAGCCAAATGTGGCAAGTTTGGCATTTAGTATTTTGCCCTACATTGAGCTACTGTATATATGCCATCAACAATTAACAGACATTTACCTTGACATACAGTAAGCCTCAAAAGGGCATGTTTGTGTCTAAGGAAAGGGCACTGACAGTATATACTTTTCAGTGTTGTCTTGATGCCTTTTTAAGGGATACCATAGCAAACATCAAAGATGTGACTACTTTTGCCATCCAAGCTGTCATTTATTTCAGGCCCTGGGACTGGGGTTGAAATATATTTCTAGGGCCACACCAAATTCTATACCCATTCCCAGCTTCCCAATACTAAATCAGTATTGTAGGACGTATAGTATTTCATGAATTGCCGGTACCAGCATACAGTATGTACAAATCTTTTCTCACCATGAGACAACTGTGAAAGTCTATACTGTATGCATGTTACATTGTACACTGAAGCAACATTTAGTCTGGAATTTACGATATGACAATGATTGAAACAATGAAAGGTGCACAATACTGATAATTATAGTCTGGCCAATTCTTCAAAAATCACAAATTTTGTGTGTCGCACTTGACCAACTAGTACTGAAACATAAGTATTAATGATGAATACTGCAAGGAATGAGGCAACTTCCACAACTTTCCAAGTTTTTCAGACTATAGGCCTACTGCAAATTTTGCAAAGTACACTAAGAAAAGAATGTGCTTTCCCATCTCAAGGTGATGGAAATTACAATTTATTCTGATTAACTTTTCATCTTTCATTATATTGTAAAACAAAATTTAGCATTCTTTAGGCTTCATCCATCCAGTACACAATAGGAAAGTTCTTCGTTGCTGCAACAGGGAATTAAGTGAAGGCATTGATCCTACCCAAAAACCACAAGGCCCAACTTCTGTAAGAATGCATTGTCTACTGTTGTCTCACTGATATCTTGCCATGAAACTATCACAACTATATAATACTGTACACTAAACTTCAATCACCCAAGAACATCAATTTATCAGAGACAGCCAGCTTTCTATAGCCCCTTTTCCAATGAATCTGTTATGCTCTACTTCTGGCATATTGTTAACATAACGCTGTCTGTCAACTGGACCATACTAGCCAATGCTTCTACTGTAAATTGTTTGCAAAAATGCAGGCAACGTGAAAGGCACTGGATAAATAATTCTTGCCCAAAGAAAAAGAATCACATAATTTTTATTTCATTTTAATGTGGTTTTTTCCTCCCTAGGACATTCAGCATTCTTTACAGAATTCACTTGAAAAACCAAACTTTGCAGAGGCCATTATAAAACTGGTTTAAACAAGTTCCCTGCTGTGAGTATGAGACTTTAGTATTGTAGAGGATAGCTAGTCAGCCACTGCTAACCACTCATACTCATGAATCAAAACCATGGATGTCTCAGACTACAGGACATCCTGAGGAGCTCCTAAGTTTTAAAAAAAAAAATCTGCTAAAAAGATTAATAACATGATTAAAATTTGATAAAATTAAAAAATTAAATAAAACAAAATATTAAAGTAAAAAATTTAAAAATAAGCAAAACATGAACTAAAGAAGTCTTTTTAAATGGAATTAATATCATGTCAGTTTCCAGAAATATCTGCTTTGTTAACTTGAAATCTCACCACAGGGCGTTTTTCCAGTAAACACATCACAGTATAATCACCAGCTGTAAAGTACAGGTATATACTGCACAGGTTTAAACACTAGATACATAATGTGGGTTATAATCAATAGTAGAAAAATTTTTAAATAGAAGCTTAAATCTGAGTCTATTGATGTACTGTAGTTTTGATACTTTTAATTAATTATAAACAATTCATCTTTGTTCAAACTTTCTCAAAGAATGTTATGCAGGCCTATAGATCATTTATGAAACTTTCATGAATGTACTACTTAATTGTAATACTAAACTACATACTGTACATAAGTATGTACAGTAGCACAGTCTCAACTGAGTACTCCTTTCAACATATGTAAAGCCAACAACACAAGTATGTTTTATAAGGAAGTACACAGTCTAAAATATTCCTAAATTGAAACTTAATACACTACATGATACAAAGTGTGCATTTAATCATCCAGTATTTTTCCTTTTACATGCAAAGTATATTACTAAATGTGAACCATACACACATTACATACATATTCATGTCATGTCATAAGTAGAGAAATGCCTTCCACTCAAATCCCTCTTACTGTAATGATACATTATCTAGCTATTTGCCCTGGTTTCTTTTTTTTTTTTTGTAATGTTTTCATAGAATGGGGAGACAGTCAGGTGGAGTTTACAGGGAAACGAACAACTCCCCATTGCCAAATTTTTGGTTCATACACAATGGCCTTCTGTCCATGCACAATGATACTATCTTTGGCAGAGCCTTTGAATTCTGAGAAGATAAAATCAAGCTTAGATGATCCACAAACCTATTTCTTAAGGGAAAACTTCGGGGGTAAAACTGATTTTTGGGAGAGTACATAGCTACCTTACAGTAGTTGTTCTATGGAAAGACCCTGCAATATTATCACACATACTGCCTTTATGTTGAACAATCAAACATATAATATTTCAATACAGAGGTAATAGTCTCCCTTTCCTCTTTCCATTCTTTCATGATAATTCTGTACACAGTTCAACCAGGAGTTGCTACAACTCTCTTGATCTGAAAAGGGAGCTACTGTTCAAATGTAAAGCTAGAGTGAATTATAAGTACTGTATATTCAAAAGATATATGGGGTGGAAAAATATGGGTAGACAATAAAATTTACAATCTTGAAATATCATAGAGAGTTACTGGTACTTTGATTTCCATCTTTACTGTACATATACACTGCATATAATCCTATTAGAGCATGTCTATACAAATGCAGATTCAAAAGTTTAACCAAATTTCCAAAACTAATTTGTCCCTTCAGTAAAATAATTTGTTTCAGCAGTATATGCTGCAAGATGAAATTATTTCCCCGACTGAAGGTAATCACACCACCAAATATTTAGCAAACCAAGGACATACTATACTGCAATATTTGTACCAGCTTCGGTAACAAATGTACACTGCGAACACTGCCATATGTTTGAGATCGGTGATAATGGCACACATGTTAGAGTAACTCTTAACCTTTACAAGTTGTCAAATTGACAAATAATTGCCAAGTTGATATGCAACAGACTTCATTTAATTACCAAGAGAAGATTGAAAAACAAATTGGAGGACTCACTGTTGTAATCCAGCTTGGAAGTCTTTTGATGGAGCAATCTCCCACACAATAACGGCAAAGAGTTTCAAGTATGCACAGGAGTATTTAAGAGATGATCAGCTGATCAAATAACACCGAATTATACACATACACACACACACTAGCAGATGTGAGAGTCAGTCACTACTCTGAATGACTACTAGTTGTTGAATGAAACAAAGCCAGACAGCACACGCCCAGCGAGGACGATTCCCCCAAGCAGCTGATAGCATCTCTTGCCAGATAACTTGGTTACCGTGGCGACCAGAGTTCTTGCAGACGGAAATATGATGACATTAATGCAGCAGTGGTTGACTATGGGTATAGGAAACTATAAGTGAGGACAACGGGACGAGCAAATACTTCTTGTGAAACTACTGCAGACACTTCACTTGAAGGACAGATGAGAAGGTTGATGTCCTCACAAACAAAGCTTAATTATAAACGAGGGGAAATACTTCAATGTAAAATCTGTGACAAATTTGATTGAACAGAGAAGGAATGAAATTTTATGCACAAATATTGATACTCTGGCAATGCCAATTTACCTATTAATGTCAAATTGTCACTCAGGCTGATAACTGTGGTTTGATAGGACTTGTGAAAAGGTAATTTGTTTTCCCTTAACTTATGGTAGGCTGACTAGTTCATTCTAAGAAAACAGGATACTGTACAACACCACTGTTTTCCAAGCAGTCTATTTTTGGTGTATATTCTGCATAAAACTGTGTAAGAAAATCATACCTACAAAACATTTAACTTTCCTGTGAAAATTTAATAATTATCGTACATATTTTTCTCACTGAATGCAGCAACCTTAACTGGTACATGACAGTCTATCCCAGTGGCGACTGAAGCTGCTACAGGTAAATTATCTTTGAAGAGGACACACAGTAGCAAAAACATTATTGCATTGTAATAGTTGTAACATTCAATATTAACACAGTTTGTAGTTGCCTAAAGGTGTTCATTGAAACCACCATTAATTACTTAAAATGGCATGCGACCAAAGACTTAAGAAGAGAAAATGAGACTAATTTTGCTGACCAAAGTGAAATTTTAGTTGTATATCACTAGCTACTTCATACTGGTCAGTTTGTGTGATCAAAAGGAAAACAGGTCTACTATATTATGCAGCAATGATGTATTCTGCTGAAGAGTTAAAAGGAGCTTTTTATTGCTTCAAATTATGACACTTCAAGAAATAGTTGATTACACAAGAGTTGGTCATAGCTTTGAGTAACCATTTTCCTTTTTTCTAATGTCCATCATATAAGTGGAAAGTAGATTTTCATGGCTTCATATGGTTAGAGTTGAAGAAACAGACAATAACAAAAGACTTGGCCACTAGCTTTGATACACTTTTCCTTTGTTCTAGTGTCCATCATACTGTATTTTTATCCACGATGTTTTTTTCAACTCGTTATTCTTATGAAACATGAGAAATAAATTTAATATTGAAAGAGAAATAATTTCAATTAACAAAGTACTATGAGTATTAAACAGGACATCTCTAGGATAAGAAATTTTAATAAATTTACTTATTATTTAATGCTCAGCTAGTATACACTGACGTTTCATATGGCAACTTTACAGCCTGTAGGTACAGTACTAGGAGAATCTTGCGTTGTAATATCAAAACATACCACGCAGCGCATCCATGATCAATTCCTTAAAACTGAACATCCAAGCAGCTGTAAATCTTGCACACTACACATTTTCAGATGATGACAGGAGCCAGATATTTTATACATGTATACATCCTACTGTCCAGACAGTAGTATACATGCAGTAACCAAGGAAATTCAATAAGGGGAACATGGTGAATTTACTGTATCCTATGGGAGGAACTTCAGCTTATTGAATATCTACTGCAGTACTACAACACTTTGAAGTGTTTAACAGTATACACAATCTCAGGCTGGATAAACTATCTTCACCAAAGCAAGCCAAGTTTCATATAAAATGCTACAAGGTACAATACTGTATTTCACACAGAAACTGTCAGTAAAGATGGAGTTAAATTTTCAATTCTGCTTTTTTTTTTCTGGGGGGGAGGGTCTTTTCAAAACTTCTTTTGATGCCATACTTTTTCTTTCTATGCCAAACATTTTCAGATCAAAATCTTAACAAGATCAAACCTAGTGAGCAGAGGTAGTTTCATAAACCAGAAAGCCATAAGGCTTAGTGATTCCTTGCCCTTGTAAAATGTTTTGTGTACTGTGGTTTGGAAATTGACAAGAGCCAAACAGACACCATTCACTCAATGTGTGAATTACTTTTTGTTCTGAGAAATTCTTTTATTTTTTTGTACTGAAATCTTGTTTAGAATTTTCTTGATACTGTGAGATCCCTGGAACAAGTAATCCTACATACCAACCTTGGCCCGATGTCAACTCGGCCCTAATGACACCTAGCACACTGGCCAACTCGCGCCCATGCCAACTCACCCCTATGCCAACTCGCCTCATACCAACTCGCCCCCATGACAACTCAGCACCATGCTAACTCGCCCAATGCCAACACGCCCCAATGCCAACTCGCCCACTATGTCAACTCACCCAATATGCCAACTTGCCTCATGCCAACTCGGCCCCATGCCAAGACATCCTGTTTACAAGCTATTTACAAGGTTTTTAAATTTTGACCTTTGATGACCTCAAATGACCTTTGACCTCCACCAAAATCAGAACGGTTCTTTCTCTAAACATGACAAATCTATATACTAAATATGAAAAGTGTCAGTCATTGCTATCTCAAGATATTGTATTTGCAAGGTTTTCGGCTTTTGACCTTTGGTGACCTCAAAAGACCTTTGAACCCAACCAAAAACAACAGGGTTCTTTCTCTCAACATGACAAACCTACATACTTAATATGAAAAGTGTCCATCATTCCCATCTTGACATATTGTGTTTACAAGCCATTTACAAGATTTTCGCAGTTAAACCTGCGGTGACCTCAAATGACATTTGACTGCCACCAAAAATAATAGGGTTCTTCCTCTCAAGATCTATAAACCAAATATGAAAAGTGTCGGTCATTCCTATCTCGAGATATCTTGTTTATGAGGTTTTCGGCTTTTGACCTCTGGTGACTTCAAATGACCTTTGACCTCCACCAAAAACAACAGGGTTCTCCCTCTCAACATGACAAATTCATATACCAAATATGAAAAGTTTAAATCATTCCTATCTCGAGATATCATGTTTACAAGGTTTTCGCAATTTATCTGGTGACCTCAAATGACCTTTGACCTCTACTAAAAACCATTGGGTTTTTCTTCTTAACATGACAAATCAATGTACCAAATGTGAAAAGTGTCACTCATTCCTATCCTGAGATATCATGTAAGAACTTAACTACTTGTACCTGGTCTGCAAATGGCAGGGCCTGGCATTTTTTCCTTTTTCTTGGAACCTTGTTTCCCTGTTGAAAAAGGACATGGAATTGACATTGAATCTACCCAGAAAAATGCTGGCACTAGATCTTGCAATTTGGGATGGGGGGGGGGATTTCCCCCCAACATATTTTGCACAGGATTTTGGTTCAAGGGAGGGGGGGTAGGGCAGGGTTCGCATGAGGCGCAGGATTGTGGGAGTCCTGCACAAGGTTGTCAGTTCCCACAGAAAGAAAGCTTATTGAGGGGGAATTCCCGCACAGATTTTTGTATGGACCCATTCTGCAAAATGTACATATCTATTTCTGCCTCGCATTCAGAATAATGTGAGCTCACAAACTGCACACACTAAGCCAATGCAGTAATGCACTTATTAAACTACGTGTGGATGTACTTGCTATACGTAAATCCCATGAACTCTTGTTGCATGGGCTGACTAGTTCGTCAGATTGTACTTACGCTGTGCTCTGAGAGCTTGACATGGTTGTGGTACGACATAGACTCTCCGTACAGTTTGGTTGGCTGCTTGCAAGGTCACTTGTAAACTAATGTTAGACTAGGTTTGGCATGTATCCATATACAATACCTTAGGATGGCATGTGAGCTGGTGCCAGCAGCTCTAAAGAAAAAAGTATCGTACAGTACATCAAAATTAGCGAAGTAAAGTCTTTGAAAATGTTGTTGGGGCTTAGTTAAAGTATTTTACACATGCCTCGAACATATTTTGTGAAATGAATGCCAAAGTTCTACATAATTCTGGATACCTGTCAATTTCACAATGGGGCTTGCTACCAAGACTGCAGTCTTACACATATAGTGTGTACAACAGTGGCATTGAAATTTGAAAGGACTTAAATGATTGGAGGCTTGAACTTTTGGGACCACAATCTCAGAATTTTAGGCGCTTGCTAAATTGGCAAAACCTCCTCATTGACCACGAAAAAGGTTGAGTTGTTTGAAGGGTGTGTGTAATTTAAACTGTAGCAGGAAGTTTTATTTGGTGATAGTTTACACACACTCCTGACTTGGGACTTGACGTACAGTGATGAGAGTGCACTTAATGTCTTGTGTCTGCAAATCTTTAGTTGCTGGATACAATGAGTGCAGAAGACATGAGCTTTACTTAAGAATCAGTGACTGCAAGTGCTGATAGCCAAGGATTTGTTTTGAAAGTTACTAGTTAGCTTATTAACTGTAAATCGTCAAAAGGTCAAACTCTGGCCAACTTGGAAATGTAGGAAGAGGTGGGGCCGTGAGGGTGGGGATATGGCTATGTCACTTTTGGTTTGTGCCCTGGTAGGCACATGACGTGTCAATTTTTCCAAGATTTGACTTGGCTAGAATCTTGCCCTCCCCCCCCCCCCAAGATTCACAGATCTCCCCAAAAGTTTAAGACCAGGGCGGGAATCCCCCCTTAAATTTTCGAGCTAGCGCTAACCCTTGGGTGGGGGATCTTGATGAGTTGCAACATAGAAAGTCAATTTTATTCCGCTGTATGGAAGATTTAGCAACTTTGTTTGTTACGTCCTACATATGGTGTAGACTTGTGCTAAATCTTCGTCGAAACATTTTCAAACATTCCAACAGTATCAAATTTCAAGACAAACAGGATTCAATTATTTATAAAGAAAAACAAAAGGAATCTGAGGCAATGTGCCCACTTATAACAATCTGTGGCCTTGATGGGAACTGGAGGTGTCTTTGACAAAAATTAGCACTCTTTTATAAGAGATATCTTGAGTTAGGAAAAGAGTATTGCTACGGGGTTTGGGGGGCACACATTGGAAAATTTTTCTCTGTAACTGGAAAATGCCTTTAACACACATGCACCTTATGCTAACATTCCATGCAATCAATTGCTATCATATCTAGACTAAACATGCCCATAGTAGTAAAAAGGGAGGGGAGGGAAAGGTTGTCTCGAACATTTCAATTTTCATGTTCCCTTCATGGCTCATTTATTAGTCTGATAAAGTAGTACTGATAATGCTACGTATTATTTTGAATGCTGACATCATGAAAACGCATCAGGGTATAACTGATGCAGCACATGTATGCGTGCAAAATGCATAATCATGTGTGTTGAAATCTGTGCTGCAATTCTTCTAATGCAATAACTGCATGCAACCCTAGATGGTTTTCTTAACTAGAAAGCCAAAAGGCTTAGTGATTTCTTGCCATATGATATATTGTAACAAGCATGAGTCACCCACATGACAAGCATGAGATCCCACACAGTTATCCTACTTGAGATATCATGTTAATAATTCAAAATCTGATGAAACCTTGAGACCTAAAATGATTTTTACCTCCCCTTAAAACAAAAGCCTAATGGGCATGCTGGTTCCATGCTGAATGAAATGAAACTCAGCCATGACTATAGAAAAATTTTTAGCTCATACGAAGTTTGCCTGTATTTCTGGTGACTGCTACATGGTCTTTAAAGTTGTTGGCAGTGAATGTTCACTTCATCTCCCAAGTTTCACCATAAGTCACACAAGACCTGCTCTATGCACATCTTGTGTTAACAAACACATTCAAGCATAAATTAATTGCTCTGAAGAAATACTGTACATTGGCTATATAGGCATTTCAAGGGATATCAACACAGATAGTATATAGTTACAATTTGTTTTATTCAATTAAGCAATCACAATTCATGCACGCTCAAGGGTATCTGATCCAAATGGTCCGTAACTTAAAACTAATAACCCATGGTAGCATTTAATTAATTCCAATACAACTGATGCATGCTCAAATGGATGTCCCTATAAGGACAAGGACCATCAGTCAACTAAGCTGGTGAACTTCCACAACCGTCAGGCTGCTTTGTGGGCAGAGATTCTGCAATTTAAAAAAGCGGAATTTGATGCAGGTTTTCAAAATGGCAAAATAAAGGATAAAAATCATAATAACTTCATCGTAATTAAATTGAGATACTTGGCATCTCTGCAAGATGTCCCATTTCTTTCAGTCATTGGTTGAATGTGATCTTTTACCTCTGGTGAGCCCAAATGACCTTTGACCTCCATAAAAAATTGATAGGGATCATCTACTCGATATGGGCAATCCCATGCTAAATATGAGAATCCTCTCAGTTACCATCTTGGAGATATCTTATTCACAAGGTTTTGACCTTGTGACCACTAGCAACCCCAAATGACCTTTTACCTCCACTTAAAACTTAAGGGATTATCTACTCAATATGGGCAATCTACATACTACGTATGAGATCCTTCACATTTATCCTTCTTGAGATATAATTGTTGGCAGTGATGGCCAGATTATGGCCAGACCCCTAGCTTCAATGAAAAGGGGGCAGGGCAGAGTCTGAATGTAAGGGCACATGTGCACATGCAAAACGCTGCACTCCTATGTTTTGAAGCCTGCACGGAAAACATGACTTCAATTCTCTTAATACAGTGACAGCATGCAACTGTGGTTGGTTCTTAGCAGTCACCCAATCCATTATTTACACAGTGTACTTTTATAATTTAGACACAACCCTAGGAACCACATGAAGACTTTCAAAATCCTGAGAATAGGGGCAGGGTGGGAAAAAAAAGGGGCAGGGTGGGGAAAAAAGAGGAGCAGGGTGGGCCACCCTGTGAAACAGCATAGCTAGGGCACTGATGGCTTTACCTCTGGTGACCCCAAATGACCTTTGAACTCTGCAAAAAACAATAGGGACCATTTCCTCTAAATGGGCAATCCACAAGCTAAGTATGAGATCTCTTACATTTATCCTTCTGGAGATATCGTGTTTACAAGCAATTTTTTAGGTATTTACCATTTGACCTCTGGTAACCCTAAACGACCTTTGACCTCCACCAAAAATGGCAGGGATCATCTACTTAATAAGGGCAATCTACATGCCAAGTATGAGATCCCTCCGAGTTAGCCTTCTTGAGATACCGTGCTTACAAGCAGGGGTCACACTCACATAAACACACATCACCATCGCATAGATTCCTTTACACCTGCCTTCTGCAAAGAATCAAAAACTGATTACTCAGTTAATAAGTTATCGCACCACATGCCTTGCATTCCAATGCGTCACATGTAGACACTCATGACCTTTCACTAAAATGTCAAATTTAGGGCCACCGATTTTCTGCTATCATGGAAATTGCCACGGAATCACAGAATTTTAATAATGTTACGGAAAATCACAGACAGTTCGAAAATCACTCAAAATGCTATTGAAGTTTGCAATCAAGGTGGCAAAATAAAGAAGGTTTAAAAAGTTGTGTTTCACAACACTGGAAGGCTCTGGCCGCCTTCAGTCTGATCAAAGACTGTTTAAATTTACCCCCTCCGATGTTTACTACCAAAAGATGAGGGACTAAGTATGAGTTATGCATTAACAGTACTACTAGGCTAGGCCTAGGCAAAGTTTTCCCGCGATCAGGGTTTGCGTTTCTCTGAAAAAGTCGTCGTAAATTTTCATGACAGTATTTTCTTTTTACAACCATACAAAATTTTGCATCGTAACTTTTGCAATTTCTGGCGTAAATGATTAAATATACAGAGCCTACCGTGATAAGCCGCAAACGGCAATGTTAGCGTAGGCCTAGCCTATAGGCCTATAGCCCACAACAACATTAGCGCAACTTATCGACAAATTTGATTGTGAATGAAATAATTTAATATCGACCTGTTTTTATGATGAGAAATGATCCTTGGATAATAAAAAAGATATTTACTTCCCTCAAAGCTAAATTTAGCTGAAAATATCCAATTTATTCCATGTATGATCCAGCAACAGGTGTAGCTTTACCTAACGTTAGCAATATTACGTAAAACACAATGACAAATGTATCCCCATACAGTGTACATACAGTATGTATGGCAGTGCCGCGATCCGGAATGTTCGTTGTCACTTGTCAAAAGTTGCAAGACATTGGGATAGACCATTATTTTGGAGGTGTTTTTTATAGTTACGGTAAACTAGTGGAATGCGTAGTGTGAACAATATTATAATTCAGCAGGTGAGTGTTATTGAGTTGAATTTTCTGGCGTAAAGATGGGCAAGTCGAAATTTATATTTACGACTGAAATGTATTTTTGGTCGTAAGGAAAATTTCGGTCGGTGTAAGGAAAATTTCCGTCGGCGTAAAAAACACCCGTTTCCGCGATCCCCTTGACCGCACATAATCGATGCTCATTACTGCACTGTACTATACTGAGTGCGTCAGGACATCGACATATAGTTTCATGTTCTGTTCTGTTGTTTATGATCGAGCGATCATAACGTTGTGACTTGACTGACCTCACTTTCAATTGTGGAATAATTATTGGATTACAACCTGCATATTATTTGAATATTTTGTACGGATCTTTCACTATATAAATGAACAAGGGACTGTCACTCAAACAATTGTAAGCAAAGTTGTTTTGGTTTTTATTCTAACAAAATATATGTGCAGACCTTAGGCCGGTGGTTGGATTTTATAGCATGGTAAGGCTTCACTGCATTTCCTAACACATAACTCAATGCAAAAGGGAAAGTCACAGATTTGACAAATGGCTTGCATGGATTTTCACAGAAACTGGAATTTTGCTGAAACAGAAACTGACTCTTTTCTTCACGGAAAATCGGTGGCCCTATAACTTGAGTTAGGAACATCGTAGGAGGTAGTATATTGCCTTGTTGGTTGGTCTCAACAAGACAAATCCAGGCATCACAAAAAAGCCACAAAGGTCCAAAGGTCAAATGAGGTCAAACTAGGTCATCATGTGCATTTCACATAGACGAACACAACTTTCCATTATGCCATCGCCCTATGTCACTTGGTTATTGAGTTATCGCACCACATACCTTGCATTCCATTACATTGCATACACACACTCCTGACCTTTCACTTAAATGTTAATAACTTGTGTTAGGAACATCCTAGGAAGGTAGTTTAATTGCCTTTTTGGTTCTTCTCAACAAGACGAATCCAGGCATCATAAAAAACCTACAAACGTCAAAAGGTCAAATGAGGTCAAATGAGTTCAAAGTAGGTCATCACATGCACTTCAATAGACAAACACAACTTTCCATTATACCATCCCCGTAAATTGTTTCTTTGGCGAGATATCGATAAAACATTACTTTCTGACCTTTCGACCCTTCCAGATTTTTTCGGTTAATGTTACAATGTTTCAACCTCCTACCAATCTATCTTATCCTACAATAATGTCACATACAGTTTGAACAACGGACACTGAGTTACATCTACTAAAGGAAATTCATTTAATTGCCTCTAGTGATCCCCAATGACCTTTGACCTCCACCAAAAACAATAGGGCACATCTACTCAGTAAGATACACATACACACCAAGTCTGAGAAAAATTGATTACTTGGGTATTGAGTTATCGCACCACATACCTCACATTCCAATGCGTCACATACACACACACATACACACGCCGACTTGACAACGTAGGTTCCTTTGTTACACAAGGAACCAAAAATTAAAGGGGCTCTACCTGTTTAAGAAAAGGGAAATACATAACACAGCCTTGTCCGAAGTGTTGGAATAACGTTTAAGCAGTCCAT
>WURT03198529.1:17133-27315 GCA_009936505.3 Holothuria glaberrima
GGTGAGAAAAGCTACCACCTAATGGAAGTGAAGGAAATAGCTCGTTAAAAAAGGGTCGTATAGGCGAATCCAAAGATGTAAGCGATAAGGGTCGTATAGGCCAATCCAAAGACATGTTATAAACGATAAGGGTCGTATAGGCCAATCCAAAGCCATGTTATACGCGATAAGGGTCGTATAGGCGAATCCAAAGACATGTTATAAGCGATAAGGATCGTATAGGCAAATCCAAAGACATGTTATAAGCGATAAGGGGGCAAGGTGCTTGCTCTGAACATTTTGCCTTCTTGGAAAACAATCATGATACAAAACGAATAATCTACATTTTAGGATTTGTGGGTAGCCTGGGATGCTACCACAATTCCAGCCTTATTCGACTATGATGTGGCCCCTGGTGTTTGCCACAAAGATGTGGCCCCTGGTGTTTGCCACAAAGATGTGGCCCCTGGTGTTTGCCACAAAGGATTAACACTTTTTACTTCAAGGTCTACCAACTATCCTCGAGTTAGTCTCATACTGTACAGAATGTTTCTTAAGATGGAAATATTTTACGAAGTTCCGGTTTAACAAGTCATTATAAATACTTCCCATCTAGTGCCTTTTAAAACAAACATTCACATGAAATAGTAGGTAAATAATGCTAATGGAGTGCTATCCTTGCTACCCACTTCATGCTATTTCTCCAATAAAAGTATTCTAACTTGTAACATACAATATGTTAGTGATAGTATTTTGGAAAGTACAAAGATTTATCTTCACTTCTTCGAAGCTGTCTATTTCTCTAGTTCTAGAATCCCGATTTTGATTCAAGTATACTCCGAATGTAAGTTTCCGCTTTCCGGTTGCCCTTCACAGGCAGCTATGGTCTTAAGTGGATATGTTGTTTATTACCATTATTATTATATTTATGAGGCCCAACTATTTCCCCAATAAACAATTTGTTGGGGACAGTGGTGTGCGTAGCATTTCTCTCAAGCGGGCTACGCAGTATGTTGAGAGATCGCCGGCCTGGGGGAAATTTTTGAAAAATTAGGTGTCCTTACATGCAATCTGGTGCCACATATACTTCCTTTTTAAGTAAAATTTGTGTAACGAAATTTGCGTATTTTTAGGAACTAAAAAAAAAATTGGCATCAGTGAGGGGGCCATAGGGAGACAACACCTCCCCCTTTGAAAATTTTTGAAAAATTAGGTGTCCTTACATTAAAACTAAAAAAAAAAGAAAAAAAAAATTGGCATCAGTGAGGGGGTGGCCCAATTGAATAGTTTTTAGCGTGATTGCACTTTCAGTGTATTTTCCTTCAATTTTCATTTAGATCACTTAGACTTTCATTCCGTACCTTTCCTCGTTCTATCTACTCTCAAGGTTACTAATTACTTTGTGATGTATGGTCCGTGTAAAAGCTATTGCTCCACGGTTTAAGTATACAGGCACTTTTATAATTAGGGACAATCAAACGGAAGTCTAATGGTGTAATAAAATTTTATACCATGCCATCACAAACTGCCATGCTGGTTGTTTTTTGTCAGTGGATTTTGTCACATAAAGCAAACAATCGAACATATGCGCAGAACGGATCGTATCCGTCGAAGGTTTACTTCCCAAGTACAGCTTAGTGAATCTCTATGACATTTGGTGCACATATTGTAAGGATGTGTTAAGATAACACAGGATCTTGAATCTTCCACTCCAAGGGGTAGCTCCTGTGTTCAAGAAAGTTTTCTCTGATGACATGATGGTCTTTATTTGCTACCATAAGGTTATTCAACATTTGCAGGTATGCGTTTTAGGTTATGCATACGCATTTTCATGTCAATTATGTCGTAGCCCTATGTGTTGGGTCTGCATAAGCTTCAGACAGTGACAGCTTAACAATACGTGTAACAAAAAGGCCACAAGGTGTATGCGCTAATGGGCTTGCCTCGCAAGGTATAAGGAACAATAAACCTGGAGCAAATCATTTGCAAACTTTCGGTCAAAGATGTCAACGAGGAATACAGCTCTTCTTGATACTCAAGGAGTCCTTTTGTTTGTGTCAGATACTATTTCCCCCAGTTGACACTGATTTTCATTGTTGCAATAAGTGGCGCAACACTAAATCAAGAGAATTCATATTGTTATTAACAAAAGTTGTCCCTATTTTGGGTTATTGCATTGTAGATTATTGTTCTGAAGGATGTTTTTAGGCTCCGGATATTGTAGCAAATAAATTAAAGTAAGCATTATGCAGAAATTAAAGAAGCTGAAGATATTTATGGCAATTTTGTAACTACATTCTTCGCTTTACAATATTGTATCTTGGTTAGTGGCGTATTTGGGGGGGGGGGTATTTGGCCATTCCCCCTCACTCGGATGCCGATTTTTTAATTTAATTAACAAAAAGAAAAATACGTTCATACAAATTTTACTTCCAAGGTAGCATACATGGCACCAGATTGCATGTAAGGACACCAAAGTTTTCAAACAATTTCCAAAGGTGGAGAGGGCCATCACCTCCCCTTTGACCCCTCCCCTAGGCCTGCGATCACAGAACGTACTGTATGAACCCCGTGAGAGAAATCCTGGCTACGTCTATCGTCTTGATTGAAGTGATAGAGGGGAACCACCACCCCAATATATCTCTCTTAGCTCAAAATTTCGAAGGTCGAAGTTAATACATATTTAAAAAACAACGAGAAAGGTCTACTGTGAGCGTCCATATGAAGTTTAAGTTGTATCTTTGTAAATGTTTGAAAACTGGTCCAGAGGCTACGATAGGGACCAAGGGCGGTGATTTGTTCTCAATATGGGGGGGGGGGTGGGGACATGACCCTATTTTCAAGTAATTTACTGTGTGGAAAATCAAAGTCAATTGGCGATTTTTCAAATATTGTGGAACATGTCCCCCTCTCGCCCCGGGATCGCCGCCCATGATAGGGACCACATGTAGCAAGCCAGTTAAAGGTAGAGTAATTGCTGGGGAATGGCACTAGTGGACGTCTACCACGTGATTGCATCTCCCCCCCCCCAACGGACAGCAAAGACTACGCGTGTAGCAACCTACCGACAGCTACCCATTGATTTATAACTATGTAATAAACCCGACGACGGATGATAGCCTACCCTTGAAAACGGAGGTGTGTTGTCTTTGAAGGACAAGTAGGATGAGTTCAATATAAGGCTGCCCATTTGGCCCAAGCATTGAAAAATTAAAACAGTGTAAAAATGTGATTCTCGACCATCCATACAGACCTCGAAAGACAACTATGTTACAACGCATATAGACTACAAATGTTGGACAGAATTACAAACACTCCGGTTGGCTTCCAATGGACCGTTTCAGCTCAAATTTTGAATCCCTTTGATTTAGAAGGTCAGTTCAGGTCGGAGCTGAAAGTGTATATAGATTGTTTTTGTATGAAAATGCAATCTTAGTTTTACTTGACCAGAGCTATGTCTCCCGATCTTCCTATTGCTTTTTCGACTTTCCCTGTTACACTTTGTATTACAACTAAAATGATTACATTCAAAATAAAACGTATAATTGGAAAATTGTGGCCCCATTTTGAGATTTAGTTACGACCTGCTTATGCAATACTCATAAAAATTATTTACACCTCGGATTATGACATCTTACCAAAGTGTCAACTTTCATAGTACACTTTTCTACATTAGCGCATATTTAAGAGCACAATGTTATTGACATCTTGATTTTCGCTAAATATAATTAAACATTCAAAGGTAAAATTGAAAGGTACCGTATTTATTTTTCGTGAGCCGATAGCCCGCCTCTTCCATAGATTCATCGGTTTTAACAACATGATGCCTTACACCGGAAAGGAGGGACGTCTTCTCGTGGCTATCGGCTTCGTTTCCCTGTCCATGTTTAGAATAGGTCCCCATTGAGATACAGAAGACTCTTGAGCACAAAAAGAAGATCAAGCAATTGAACAAAATTTCCATACATCGTTATGAAAGATACACAAACAGACTAATTTCGTTTTATTAAGTCAAGTTACTTTAATTTACTGTATTAAGGCATTTCACAACATGGTGAAATTCATCTTTCCACATATTTGTCACAAACATAAGCATTCTCTAGTAAAATGCTACAATCTCAAAAGTTGCTTTCACGATAGGAAGCTGAATGTTTGCAAGGGTACAATAAATTTACATACCGATTTTCGAAGCTGGTTTCGTGAGTTTTTCAATGAGACTGTTTTCTGACTAAGCTTTCACTCAAAGCGTACATTACAAAAGTGTTTTAACAGGAGTTACAGCTTTTCGCCTAGAGAGTCCAACCTTTGTAAGCCATAAGTCACTTTGACATTGCCTTCTGGCTTTCTTAAGCCATATCTTACATATTGCGCAGCTCTTCTACAGCCTGGTATATAGGTTTGCCAGTCTTAGAAAAGACTAGTTATATATGTGAACTATGTTTAACTTTTATTAACTAGGAGGAACAGTGCCTTTCAGTTTCATCCAAGTATTACGAAGCTGTTAGAAAAGAGTTTTCAAGAAGGTGGCTCACAATTTTAACACTTTCACAATGAGTTTTTACTTTTTGTCCTCTCCATTGCATTGCAATGAATTATTTTTCTGATAAGGTTAAAGGAAAATTATTATTAACGGTGGTTACATTATTACTATTAGTACCTGCATGGAAGAAGCCTGTAGCTTTCGGCTCATTTGAATACAAGGAAAACAATCGTTTACTCGATTGGCTATGGAAGCAGTAAGTATTGATAGAACTATGACCAATCAAGGAGTTTCTCTGTGCACATGATCTAATTGTATGGAATGTGAAGGTAGAGGTAAGACAGATATCCCAGGGAGCTGTGAGAGAGCTCCCTGGATTTCCTACAACAACATTCGTCACAGAGAGAATGCAAAATCGTAGGATAAAAGTTTGTCGGTGTTCTTTCTTTATAGGGCAGTAGCCTGGGCGAGTCCCTAGGAGGGTGGGGGGGGGGGGGTCCATGACCCTTATTAAGCTGAGCATCAGCTATCGTTGGTAAAGTTTTAAACTGATTATATCTTTACAAATAGTGATTATTTAGTGATAGTCTTCCTATTTTTGGCTGGGTGTAAGTGAAGAGGTGCTGTGTAGCCTATTTCATGATTGACTTTTCCAGTTTGGTCGGGGAGCCTTAATCCGTACAATAAAGTATGTAATCCAAATTACCTTCAATCACCCCGACGATCTGCTTGATTTTGCTATAAAGACGCCAAATTTTCCAATCTTCGTTAAAAAAAAAAACCAAATTTATAAAAATTTCCTTCCATATAAATTCAAAATTTTCCAAATTTCTTCAATAAAACTCAAATTTTTACTCTTTTCGTACACAAAGCGCCTCGAAGATTTGTGTTTCTCATCCATTTGTCAACTCATCGAATTTGTCGGGGCTTTGGGTTGCTGGCCCCCGTCTGGGAGCTTGGTCACCCCTGGGGCAACTTCCCCCTCCCCCCAGCAGACTATGGCTCTGCTTTTTTCGTTCTTTCTTCCTTCCTTTCTTTTTTTCTTTACTTCTGTTTTTACTTTTTTCTTTACTGCTTTCTTTATTCCTCCCAAATCCCTAGTTATAGTTTTCATGGAGAACATTTACCTCGCACTACTTTTATTTTCCGTGGCTGTGCCTTTAAAGTTTTGTTACCATGAATATAACTTTTTATTTATTTTAAAATCAAGTTTTACCGAAAGTTAAATTCTGATGACAATGTGAGCGTAATCTATCTCTAAAAGGAATAACGGCTATTCCTTTTTATAATATGCACACAGGAGCAACATTTTCTAGTAACGGTGGCATCCCAACATAATCTTTTCGCTTGAATAACGTGTGGACAGCGCGATCGGAGCTTAGACCTCATGGGGTGGGGGGAAGGGCACACCACTATTGGAGAAACAGCCCTTCCATCAATAAAATGTCCTTTTTATTTGTTAATTACTCATTTAAAGATGATCACTTTTTGCTTGGTCTCCCCTCCCTTGATATGAGAGAAGACATGTTAATGTGTGTGTGGTGCAAAATTTTGATAGATTGAAAGTGATAAAGAACATTTTAAAAGTTGTTGGAAAAAAGTGGTGATTTCCGTATCTTCAGGCGGGCGGATTAATATGGTTGGCTGTACACCCTCTACACTTCCACCCTATGTGTTCAAAATCTAAACGGTCATGGTATAGTGAATCTAAAATGCTATGATTAGCAAATTCCCAACCTTCCGTTTGAGGGGTGCCTCAACTGGACTGTAGACTTTGACAAGGCTGTGGGGGCAATATTTAGAGACGAAATTCACTGGAGAAGCTAGTGGTAGTGTACCCCCTAATGGACTGATGTCATCACCTACTAGATATCCGCCATCTTGGAGGACATGTTGCACTAATGGTTATACAACCATGTACATACATGTGTTGTGACGTCATTGTGTAAGGTCTATAGTAGGCAAAACAATATTTCGATGGAAGCGAGTGATCTGCTTGTGATAAAAAGGTAGTAAATTGCAATAACGAGTAACTTAAATTCGAAATGAGAGTTTAGTTATTTTAATTAGCAAATAACGAACAAGAATAATCAGTCACTAGATCAAAATAACTCCTTGTTTTCTCTTTGAAAACGAACTTGAAATTTGTGATAACGATTTAATATTTGCAACTAACGATGGTTTATTCGCTATAATGAGCTGCTTTTTTCATTCATCCTTACTTATTGCACAAAGGCGATGAAAAATAACAAGGCAAAAGAATTTCCTGTGGCTTAACAGACTTTTCTAAGAATTGATGTCGTAATTTACCTAAGGCTCACAACCTGGTACATGTTTAACTCTATGCCTACTTATATAGGACGCGATTCCAAGTAACCACAGCCTCCTGCTAGGCGTGAGCACTGGACATTTCCGCCTCATCTTATATAAACTGAACATTGCTATGAAGTCCAAAATTTATAGCAAAATATCCCTTCAGAGAATTTAAAATTGGTCAAGTAAAAAGGGAATATGTATGTGACAAATTTTTATTTCATACCATAAACTATAGCAGCAGTAGTCTTAAACAGAACAAGCAACCTTAGGCTTCTAAGTTCTTCGGTAACATAACAAAACAGGTTGAAGAGCAAAGGAGAGCTAAGGCCCCACAAGATACCCTGAGAGTAAGAATGTAATGAGTAAGAATGAAGTTACCATCAGAAATACGATATTAAAAGTGTACTCACCTACTCGATGGGTCTACACATGTAATGAATGAACTCTTCGTAAAGAATAAGTTCCCTTTGTTTTTAGAGAAAATGATTTTTTAAGGAAATCATAATATGTCCAATGGCGAGAGAATTCACTTATTCACAGATCCTGTGATCATTTCTTAATTCTCAGTCGTTTCATACAGGTGATATGATACGAGATTACCAGTCTTGTGACGTCATCAGAGAAACTTTGCCTACGCTTTTTAGAGACACTTGCCTCAGTTATTCATACATAGTTACCAGTAGAATTCTACGAGAAGTAGTTTGAGATACAATTTGCTGACATGTGTACAATACGTCTTCGCACAAGAGTCGGTAGAACCATGACAAATTGAACTTATGGTATTTTATGGATCTGATGAGGGTTTGAAGGAACCGTTTACTTAAAGGGCTTTTTGCCGGTATAATTTTCGGTGTGACCTTCTAATGTTTGCAATACAATTCCCTTTATCCGTTATTATTTGCATTAAAAGTGACTGAGAAGAGATCCTCGTAGCTTTACCCTGGGAAAGAGAATCAGTCCGCTTAGGCTCTTTGTCATAACTCTTTGTCCTAAAGGTGCGTTCACCCCAAAACCGAAATCTGCTACGTTTTGCGAGCGGTAGCCGCAACGCAAATGACCTGTACGTATTTCTATAGACCTTATGCCAAATAGAAAGAGGGCGCTTCAAAACTGCATTCTGGGAAGGATTATTCCAAGAACAGACGACCGAAGTAGATCGTCACCATGGAGAAGGTTGGCCGTCACAGTGCTCAAGCTCGCCGGTCTGGAATAATCCTTCCCATGGTGCTTCACGATCTGCTACTTGGCATAAGGTCTATGGAACCGTTCACACAGAAATCGCGTTGTGAAAAAAGTTTCTGTGCGAACGGTTCCATAGAAATACGTATACAAGCCATTTGCTTTGCAGCTCCAGCCAGCAAAACGGAGCAGATTTCGGTCGGTTTTGGTGTGAACGCACCTTTACTGTCAGCTACATGGGCAAACACAGCTTTGGGTTGTTACCCAAAGATAAGTCCCCTGGAAATTTTATCGGGTTGCTACAAGATTTGAAAAAGGAATGTTTCTTACATTTGTAGCCACGAATGTGGAAACGATTCCAATATAAGAGGAAAGATATTTAACCCATGCAAAGATCATTCTTTACGAATAAGTTAAAGTTCAACCAAACGCCTACAATGCTCTTCATGAATACGTTTTGCTGAGTGAAACAATGGCCGTTTTTAAAAATATTTTCTCTTGATCATACCAACGAGAACACCTCCCTGATATGTGAGGCAAGGCCAGCAAATTTCTTAAAAGACTTTTCCTTCCCAATATGATGTTATAATTAACGTATGAATGCAAATTTCAGTTGAGAATATTCGGCTTTTCTACTTATATTACAAATGGGAGTGAGATATGGAAAGATCGGAAAACGGATTTTGAGGGCTTGATCGTCTACCTATAACCTGATCACTAACAATTAGATTCTCGTTTGACATTGAGAAGAATTCTTTCGATCTACTTGGGAGGGGGAATCGCATTGAGCAAGTCTAAATTGCGAAGTTTTAAATTTCAAAATTCAAAACATTACTTTTTGCCAAATCATTTTTCAAGAAATCATTTAATCATTTTTGCAATATTTTGTTCGAAAGAAGCTTTAAATATATAGTAAATAAAACGTTTGGCGTAACCTGTCCAAAGTCTCGAATAATTTCAATGGTTCCACTTGAAGTTTTTATTGTTACAGTTAGCCTTAACTGAATGCCCTCAGATGCGATTTGGTGCAACAAAAGGGATAACAGCTTCAATTTTTCCTCATTTTGTGTTGTAGAATAGGAATAAACTACGGTACATTATTTCGACTTTTACCGGCGAAAAATAGTCGAGACTCTAAATTTAGCTAAATAGCGGACTCGGCAAACGCTTCGTTCGTTATTTAGACGTCTCGTCCGTTATTTAGCTAAATTTAAAAGAGTCTCGACTCTTTATTCACCGGTAACAGCCTCCCTATTGCAGTCTATTCCTTAATTTTCGGAAATATTTTTTGAGCCCAGCTTTGGGTGACGCCATGACCCCCATTGCCCCCCCCCCCTTGGATCAGCCAGTGGGACATACCGTTTGATGAGAGCAAAACAGTCGTTTTGTCAGCATTTGGAAGAACGGAATGTTACTCGACCAAATGTATTGCAAACCTTCAATTCCGTAAATAACGTTGTTTTCGAAGGACTATAACTTTCAGGCTCTTGAGATCATTTTGTTTTTATTTTATTTTATTTTATTTTTTTGGGGGGGGGTCTTTGTTGAAGACAACAAGTGCTGGGCTATAACATTCTCAAGATGGATCTTGAAAACTCGGATCGTTTGCTTATAACAACTACAAGGACATAACATCAATTAAATAGGTGGCTTACTAAGTTATTTGTTGAGG
Source organism: Holothuria glaberrima (assembly GCA_009936505.3). Taxonomy (NCBI): domain Eukaryota; kingdom Metazoa; phylum Echinodermata; class Holothuroidea; order Aspidochirotida; family Holothuriidae; genus Holothuria; species Holothuria glaberrima. Next base: position 26,760 of record WURT03198529.1, read on the forward strand.
GTAAACCCTCCCCCAGATTTGACCAAAGAGGTCATCCCCCAAACCCAAACTATCGTTTGTTACTCCTGGGATGCTTTCACATACAGAGAACGTTGTGGAGACGGAATGGTTCAAACGTCTTGTCCCAATGCGCCAGTGGTAATATCAAATATTATAGTCAGAGTGAGATTTTCCCGCGTAATAATCGGAGAGCGCAAAGGCTTAGTGATTCCTCGCCGAAAAGGAATGCTCTGTTGTCCTAAGGTTTATTTCTCAAATTTGTCCTTGTTGTATACAATTTTAGGATGTTTTCACAACGGCGTCTCTGCTAACCTCACAGGACTTTTGACCTCTTAAATAACAAAAATTGAAAAAGGAAGTGCCTTGAGAGGATTCGAAGCCCGGCCGTTTGTATGAGACATAGTCTTGCTCAAGACCGTAGTATTAGTTCTGTCTCGCCACTACACTACAGGTCTTACGTCAGAAAGTATGAACAGTTTACCGCTTCAGTGTATGATTGCGGTTGGAAGAGTGAACATCGTGTAACGGTGCTCCTCTTATCCGCGAGTTACTGCAC
>WURT03198639.1:0-27312 GCA_009936505.3 Holothuria glaberrima
TAACTAACTAACAAACCAAGAAACTTTGCCCTTAATTCTTGTTTAAAACTTAGCAGCTTCTATGCTGATGTATGAGCTAGCAGCCATGTGTTTTGATATGTCCTTATGTTACTTAGTGATAGCTGTAGTACCTTGATGTTTTTTGTATGTAATTCTGCTAGGCCTTCAATTTAACACATAACAATTGAAGCAGACACAGTCAGTCCTCATTCTTGTCCTATCAGGGAAAGGGATCGAGGAGGGAGAGGAGGAGGGGGATCAAAATCCAAATAGAGGTGGGAAGGTGGTATGGCTACTGTGGTGGAGGATGACGAAGGCAGTCTGAGTTTCACTGGGCCTATTTCCATGGGGTTCAGCCAAGCAGAAGTATTTTACAATACTAATATAAGGCCTCTATTATTGCTACAATGTTTATGAACATTAGGGCATTGATCAGTATGCATTTTATTTGACCTACAGATGTTGCATCATTTGCAATTTTGAAAGTTTGGGTTAACAAATTATTCCTGCGCAACAAATAATGGAATATCTTTCTGTGAGAACCTTGTTTCCTGAAAACAAAGTTACCACTCTGCCTTCTTTTGAGTTGCCTATTATCCTGTAACTAGAAATCATGGATTTAAAAATATGGAACTTCCTATTCCACAAACACTTGTCCCATTTAACTTTAAGCAGTGGCAGTGCTACCAGTGGTGGCAGGTTTTATGTTTCCCTTGAAAGGAACCACATAGTACACTGACCACTTAATCTCCAAAGGTCACTTTTTAAACCATTTTGCTGCAATAGCCATTGACTATAGTTAGTGTTGTATAAATTTCTTGTCAACTTTCTTCTTCCATTCTGTCTTTTTTAAGTAATCCATCTTTTCCAGCTTGTGTTTTCTTTCTTGTACCCTTATAGTACCCTTTATAGGGCATTAGCAGATGCCCCAAACTTATTTTGAAACAATAGCTAAATCTCACAAATGTTCTCTTATTTCTCTTCCAAGAATCTTTCATGATTTTTTCAGGACTTAAATATTCATATTCAACCTAAACCAAGGAGTTACCCCTGGTAAATTTCACAATTTAGTGAGAAAAAAAATTGTCACATGATTCTCAACAGCTATTTGTGAAAAAGGGTAGACTACTGACTGCACTAATCCAAATGGGGGTGACTGCACAATTGCCTTTATGCATGTGCGCTTGGTTATGTCTCCTTCACTTTGGCCTTGTCAGCGTGCCTGTACAAGCTTTCCAGCCCCCACCCCCCCTCAATTTAGTATGAATGTAAATATTTTAATATGGTACATCATTGTGGAAATCTATCTCACTACAATACGATATAATGTTAGATGGGTTTGCATAATATAGTATGACTTGGAACTCACAATGAGAGATGAGAGACAACTGTATAATTGAGGAATCTACATCTTCCTGTTGTGGCAGAGACCAAAGTAATTTACTTTCACATTTAACAAAAAGGCATTAAAATTTGGATGTGGATGTTTTCCTTGATTATCTCATTTTTACTCTTAATAAGAATATGTATGCCCACACCTCTATGTGCAATTCAGCTAAGTAAACTTTCTCCCCTTTCTTGGTCCGAACACATTTCACCCACTGACACTTACCAGGGATTTGCATTGTGTAAGAAGACATACAGCCTACAAGTGAAAACACCTAATAATAACAATAACAAGTAATTTTAACTTAATAGAGTTATAAACAGCTGTACATAAGCAAATAATTATCATAAAATTACATATCACATTTTTAAGCAAGACCAGGTGTCCCACTGTGATTTTGTGTCCTACTGTGATCTTTCAAAACAAAAAGCTAACAATGAAGTTTGATACAAACTAATAACATGTTTTTCTAAGAGGTCAATTAATCACTTCCTAGGATGATAAAGTTATTAAACAAAACTTGACCAAGCCTACTACTATTCTATTAACACATTGCAGTAGGTACTAACGAGCTTTTTGACCTTTGGAATTAAGTAGATTAAGGGAAGGGGAAAGTCTAACAGGTTTCTATGGCCTGACTTGATTGCTTGATAACCAAACAGTTTTGCTTTTCCCTGAAGGTATACTCAATGGGAGCTTCTTAGATTGTAATCAACTTAAAAAAGCTCAAGTCATGCAGTCTAGATTGACCCTATCAAAGGGCACTGAATAGCTATGGAACTTCCTCTCTGTGTGATGCATGCCCAACAAATGCTTAACCAATTAAACCAGCTGATACTATGAAAAACGGAACTTCATTGTGATCAACTATGTGTAAATTTATACCATTGCAATGAAAAGTACAGACATGTCTGCTAGTGTATGAGTTGGATAATACAGTACAAAGTAATCACTACCACTTCTAATTTTTTGTTTATGGCTGTTGACATCTACATTTATGGTATAAACAGAGTACTGACAAATGTTCTTGCTTAACACAATGACTGTGTTTTAAGCATATGATTACAGCTGATAAGTCAGATCATTCATAGATTTTCAGAAAAACATTTCTTTACATAACAAAAATTAAGTCTGAAGTCCTAGAAGGAAGTAAGGTTTATAAATGTGAAGTGAGCACAACCAATAAGATATGGTTGGTAGCTGATTGGTAGGACTGATCATTATTGTTATGTGCTACCATTGCCTATAAAGAACACGACTGGGAGCGTACCGCTTTATCTCCCCTCCCCCTTCCCTTCCCACATGACAAAGGTGTTCTTTTGACATCTGCAAAACTGCCTTTGTGAAACTTTTTTTTTCTGAAATGAAAGTGTACTTGTAAACTCCAGATAGAAAACATAGAAAAACTGTGTTCCACTTTATGACAATATATTCTTCAGTCTACAGGATAAAAGCATGCTGCATGTCCTTCTCATGTCCTTCTATTTGTAAGATAATACTAAAATACTCATCCTTCTTGCCTTCTGTAAACCAACGACTCCTTCTTGCCTTTATATGTTGTAGCATTAAAGTTAGTAGTTTTACCAGTCCCCCCTACTTTTCCCAATGTTCCATACATCCTAGATTCCCCCTCCCATATTGTTCATAGAGAATTATGCTACTAGTTCATAATTCAAGTGACACAAAATGCAAACATAAGGAAATAAACTAACATTTTAGGGGCACTGCAAGCAAGTTTATACTCCCATTGTGAAGTTCTTTGGACTAATTGCTTTACATACAAGTTAAAGTAATTGCTGAGATCTAGACAATGCTTAATATTTGTGACCAGCAAACTTTGTAAAATCCTGACTAATCAATAATATAAATATAATATATTGCTTCTTGTGACTCATTCAAACACTTGATGTCAAAAACAACTATCAGATTTGCCCTCCAATCCAGCAACACTACAAGAATTAATAGTCCACCTGGTTTCATCAAACACCTGCTTCTTCTTCTCACCAATTGGCCCCTAATCAACTCCACAAACAACTTACAATTGACCTCTTATTACACAATTGTTCTGGGTACTATTTTTCCAAAATGTACCTAGAGTAAACTTGAAGAATCCAGTATTATCACAAAATCCCATATTTTTGGGTCTGGCTTGACATTGGTTCCATTACAATTTGGTGTGCACTGTTTGACAATTAAGTCTTAAAGTGAGCTGACAAGCAGATGGCACACATTTAACAACAATAGCTCAGGCTTGCAGTTTAAAAACCACAAGAGTTATTAAGGGTCATAGGAGGGCCATCTCAGTGATTTTAAGGTCACCTAGGGGACACACAACTGCACACCTAAGCTGATCAATTGAAGATGTGCTGTAACTGGATAAAAGTGAATCTCATTCATTCAAGTCAGTGGCTCTCTTAAAAAAAGTTTTTGAGATCCCATTGTCTGCTTGTTCAAAATACAACAGAAATAAAAGTATTTGAAAGAGTAAGAATAAAGAAGATTTGAAAGACTTTTGGGACATTTCAGTTTGTCAATTTTATAGATTGAGTGTTGGCATCTTTATGAGATGGCATGTTCATATTCAAATCTGGATTAGTTGGTCTTAAATATGTGATCAATTTGCTGATGTGAATGCTCTGATTCCCAGAGGGTATGAGCCTGGGTGATCCCAAAAGAGTTGGAATCTAACATTTCCAACAGCCAGACAAACTGCAATCCTCAATAAGATTCAACTTGATCTTTCGAGTTTGTGACATGTAAATGTTTTGAGCCTGCACTACACTTATGTAGGTGTTTGTTGTACTCTATTATATAGGACAAGCTTGGACCTGACATTGAATGCCCATAAGCTTATAAAAGGGCAGGGGAAAAATTTTTTGGACAATCTCAAAATTTGGGCAAAATTGATAATAGTTTGGCAAAACTTGTAGGAATTTTGGCAAATTTGGCTAACAAAGGACACAGAATAAGGCAAAAAACTTAAGCCCCTCAAATTGGAATCATATGCTTAATTTAATGCTTACATAAAGTAATCAAGGTCTCACAATGGAACCTCTTTGCTGCTTCTTGACAGAGCATCAGAATTCTGAACTTTAAATTTATACAGCCTGACAGTGCACAATCAGGAAGGGGTTTTTAGTACACTTACATGACAAATCTTTCACCTATATATTGTTTTGTGAAACATAGAGTAGGTTTATCCACAATTCAAGTTAGATTTAAAAATGACTGTGTGTATTGTGCACTTTTTCGTCAATATTTACAAATACATTTTTCCTGTCTATCACTGGTTAGGTATGGCACAACACATGCCTCTGGAGTGAAATCACTAAAACTGCAAAACTTCCAAACTCCCTTATTAAATGATACCATCAAAAGCAAAATCTGGCATGTTGGCTGTAAGAATACTGCTCTAGCCATAGAGAATTAGTCAATATTTGCTAAGGTACATTTCTAGAACTAGCCATGTTTAAATCAAGCAATCACCAGGCTCCAGCTGTAAAGTTCACTGCACAAATATGCAATTGTCACAGCATTATGGTAGAGCCAGACATGCCTGTACAAGATATATTTGAGTATTTGTCATAGAGGGTTGTCATTTCATCATGCACAAACTTCATATTTACAACAGTCACTGGAGGTCTCACTAACAACATATGTGCCTTGAACCCTCTGCAGTAAACAGTCATAAACATATATGAAAATAAACACTCCCATGTTTTTTCAGTTGTAAAACCAAGGACAGTATGACCTGCTGTAATATGGTGAGTCACATTTCCAGAATCTGAGATAAATCATCAGCCAGCTTCCCATTCAGACACATTTTTGTGTATAAAACATGAAAAAAAAATAAAAAAAAATAAAAAAGGAAAAATTTAGTAAAGTGGGACACAGCTGGGAACCTGTATTCAGACACCTACTTTCAAAAGCTCATGTGACAGTATAGGTCGTTGTACATTTCATAAGTCTATGTTACATATTTCAATACTATAAGCCACCCAACCTTTTAAATGTCACACAGCCAATATCCTTCACAGTCACCTCTTCCAAGTTCAAGAGGCAAGAAACTATCTACAGATAAAACTTCTTTAGTTCCCAAAATATTTCCAAGAAGAAAATATTCTCAGATGGTACATATTTCACTATACATTGTTACAGTAATAACAAAAGTGTGTGATTTCATACCAGTGGTAGTCACAGCTTTCTGTAACCTATCTTCTAACTGGTAGAACCCACTCTGTGCTCATACTTGTTACTAATTGGACCAAAGAATTGTGGATTATTCCATTAGATAAATCAGAGGGGAGGGGTGTAGTGATTTCTAAACTTTCACTTTGCAAGCTGTTTAGCTGGTGTGTGTGTCAGATGCTTAAAAAGTTTAAAACCTGTGAGACCTTTCTCAAAGAAACAAAATGATTTACAAGTTATTTCCTAGTATACCATCAACATTTTGTTGGGATGTTTATGGGTGTCACATTTCAAGATATGATTTACTGAATGAAGGGAACAAGGCCTTCTAAAAACAACTTACACATACCTACAGGGAGAGAGAAATAGCTAAACATGTGGCAGAGGAAAAGGGCAAGACAATTCTTTTGGGCCAAGTCAGATATTGCCTTGGATTTTTTTCCAAGGAACAGGGCACCAAGGCATTTTTATGACTTTTAACAGGGGACTAGGGCAACTTCCCAAAATTTAAAAAAGGCACCAATGCACAATTGAAGCAAAACAAAAGCTCAAAAAATCTGGTGATGACACAATCAGAGAAAATGACAGAATTTTGTTACCATTTCTCATAAAAAATCTTTGAAATAATATAATTTATACCCCCCCCCCCACCAAAAATAAGATTTTTGTGCATGTTTTGACATCCCTGAAAATTCTCCACAAATCATGACTCCAAGGAAATATGAGTCCCTTCTGGACTCCTACTAATGGCTAAAAGTTGCCACTCTGAAGTACAGAAGGAAATGCAATCAAACCTAGCTATTTCCATTCCCTTTCCTACAACAGTAGAGTAATAAGATAATTTTGAAGTAACACTTGGGCTATTCTAAAGACCAGTTATCACGAGAAGAGATTGGGAAGGATGTAAGGGGATGGAACCCCCCAAACCAGTCCCCCCAGAGATGGCACCTCCCAAACCAGTCCCCCCCAGACATATTTCTGAAAACAAACTTGAGCATTGAATTACTATACACTTTCTCATATATCCACCTTCCAGAGAAATATTTTGCCCCCAATCCTGGAACTGTCTTACAACCCCCTTCAGTACCTTGTTAGGATATGGGCCTGCAATTCTGCAATCCCTCAAAGCATCCTCTTAGATACCAACATGAAACATTGATGAGTGTGGTTTACAAAGTCCAGCATCACAAACTGAAGGACCTCCTGGTTAGTACAAAGTCAATAATTTAGGGATCTATGAGCCCTAATATTTGAAGACCTAGAGAAGGTTAAAGGGATGCTCCCCTCTTATGCTGTCACTTTAGTCAAGGTTTTTTAATGCTGCAGGTACTAAACAAGGGTTATAAATGTAGATAGGAGATAAGAATTATGCCTAGGAAACTCCTGTTCAGTGCCACCACTGCTAGCCTCATTTATTGAAGTTGGGTTGTTGAGTCTGAAACCTTTACTAGATAAATATGTGCCCAGAGTATATACTTTTAAATTATCAGTATCACATTTAAGGGAATAATTGAGTTTGATCTGACACAAATGAAAAGTAAGGGAAGGAAATACCAGGAATGCAAAGACTGAGCGGGAAGCTTAGTCAGTTGAATGAGAAGGAAAGAGTGGGTTTGAAACAGGATATAAAGGACTTTAACACCTAAAACTTCCTTGAGTGATATATTCAAAAAGTTTTTAGAGAAGACTGAGGGGGCAACTTAATAAGTATTTTACTGTAATATTCTTAAACAATTTTACAAAGTTATGTATAATATAGGCCTAATTTTCAGAGAAATGAACATTAGCATGGTAAACATGAGTCACTGTTACTATTCGGAAAAATATTTTATTTGATGGTGGCTTTGTATGCACAATATAAGCCATTTACAGTACTTACAAACTCCTCAGTGTCAGATTGATCTAGCTTAGATACTTGCAGGTTTACCTTGAGTGCACACCTTCTCTTTGAAATGACTATATGCATATTACATGCTGGGAAATACAGACCAAGGAATTCAATGAAATATGTAATTTGGAACCCTAGACTTCCTCTGCAATTGTGAACACGAGCTCAAGCCGTGATAAACGGGAACTTCCTGCAACAGTATTAAATAGACTGTTAGCCAAGGCTTCCTGATGGCCTTTTTTTTGTTAGTTACTGCTTGCATTAATTTATCATCAGCCATAACCTTCCATTTAAAGAACAATATTGCAAAACTTGAAAAAGGCACCTATTTCATAGGTTAATACTGCAACACTCATTTTCTATAGAGGAAGTGCGTTGACATCATAGGACACGGTTTTGTTGGTCATTTCAGACGGCAAAAAGTAACTGCCACCTAATCAGGTAATACAACTGTGTGCTTATTTCTTTCACTGTCTTTCCAAAGCTTAATTTACTTTGAGTGAAGTTTTCCTTTTCAATTCTTAAAATCATGTGCAATAAATGATAAGCAATAAATAACAATTTAGGCCAAAATCATTATTTATTGACAAGTGAGGTTAAAGGTCCTTTCTAAGCCAACTTGCAGAGTAAGTCAACATTATAAGGAGCATTTTGCCATCCTGAGAAATTAATCACGTGGTACAAAATACGTCATTTGCACATTCTCTACACATGAAGGTCCATGGCTTAAAAAGTAAGATTCAAAAGGGACACAGCCAGGCACAGCTAGCATCTTTTGCAAGGTTTATAGGGCACTATAGCTAGGAAGAAAGGCACCAGAAACTTAACCAGAAAAGGGACACTTTTATTTAGATTCTACAGGTTCTATTCAGGAAATTTCATCCCCTCTGTGATAAGATCTGTACTTGCTGCTGTTCCAAGAAATTGTTCACTACCTCTCACCTACTGTCCTATTGGAGAACATGAATCCCAGATGGGAACTACTTTGCAAATTTTGAGTTGTTTATTATGGCAAAAATGAGAAGAAAGGACTACATTCAATGACAAAGATTTGCATAGTCTAAATTGATCTGGACAACAATCAAGTTCTTGTTAAAGCTAAAGTCTGTTTCTGATGACAAAGCTGCAGAAAAACATTTTTTAATTGTAACTGATAAACATGTCAATCTACTGTCTGTAAGATTTGACTTTCACTTTACATTAAAAACTACCTAAGCATAGTCTGCCTGGCAACACTGATCACAAAAAGAAAACACTGTTATGTAATAACTATAAGCTGTTGTCTGCTGTCACATGTGTTTTAAGTTGACTAATGAGGAGGAAGTTTGATGAAGTGTGACAATTTTAACATACAATGAAGCAAAACTTGATATTCGGGCAGAAACCATTTTTGGAGTATTTCTTTTATCCTCACTTGTTATTATGTCCTGAAACAAGGAAGTTCAAATGTCTTTCTGTAGCTGCCCGGCTGTTCATCTCATAGATACAATTGTAACCAGCTCGTTAAATTAGTTACCAAGGGTACTTGAGATGAAACCATTGTACACTTCCATCAATTATCAACGACAAGGGCTTTCATAATGCCTCTATGATTCAATTATTATCTGGCTATATTGAGGGATAAAATATGCTCATTGTGCATTTTTAGTATCCCTTGTTGATATTAAAGAAACATTGCATCTTGTCAATCTGGGCAATACTTGATGGTGTCTTGAAACTTGGACATAAAGGGAATTAGTAAAAAGTAAAAATATGTAGGTAAGGAAAAAGAATATTCAGTACTCGCTCGCAGCTGTAGCATGGAACAAAAATTTAGTTGGTGGTACCCACATTTCTTGATTGTAGATCTCGTAAAACTCTGAAATAGATTTTTACAGAGAGTCTAGTTCCAGATGATTTAAAGACAGATGCTCATTACCCCATGTATGACTTTTACTTGAGGGTAAGCAAAAATCTCAGTTGATGACTGCTCTTTGATTGACATCACAGTTACAAACTTCAAAAGATGCAGAGTACCCAATCATATTTACACACAGCAGACACAGAGTGTTTTGATTGCACATTAGGGCCTTGTATGCCCACAAGGATATGGCCTTAAGCAATACACTACCTGGTTTTTCTCTGCACAAGGAGAAGCTATAAAGACATTATGGGCGGGGTTAGAAATAACTCCAAGTTAGTTGGGAGAATTAAAACTGTCTGGGATGAGATCTCCCCTTTAAGGTCTATTAAAGGGACTATTTCAGATCATTACTACATTCCTAGCAAGTTTCTCATCACCCATGGAGCTACTACCTGTATCAGCTCCATGCATCACCCAACTTATCTTTCCTTAACAACATTGTGTCAACACCTTAAACTGGACAGACTTGGTGGACGGACTGAAAACAAAAATGTGTAACAGACATATTGAGCGTGACCTCGTTTAAAGTGTACCTCAAGTTTGTGTTTAGTACCAGTCAATGGGAGCAGACACCCATTTTAACACTACTTGGATTCTCCTGACACTTACTGAGTTTGTTTAGGGGACCAGCACAAAATTTAATAGCACAATTACACAATAAGGCAGTGCAACCCATACAATTTGACAGCAAGCAAAGTAATGTTCACCAGTCAAACCTAGATACTAACTAACTCTATTGCTGTGTCCTAGCTTCAGGAAAGTTTGTTTGCATAGCTACCAGAGTATTCCAAGCAACAAATAGTGGCCAAGTAAGTGTATGTAAAATCTAGTGAAGCATTCACTTCATCAAATTTGGGTACTTAGAATACATAGCTGTTACTGTACACCTACCACCATATTGTCAACAGGTCCAAGATCATGGTTCAGTGTGGTAGTAACTGTAATAGTAGCCTGTAGGACTACTGGCCATTAAGACAGGGACTGGGGGCAAAGAAGGGGGAATTCTCAAGTACTCGTGAGTACTATAAACAACTCATGTTGGACTAATCATGCAGTACTCACTCAGCTTTGGTGCTAGCCATTATTCCTCATTTTCATCTTGTATCAGTATCAATAAAAATGCTGATACAGTACTCACCTTTCCCGTCCCCTAATTCATAAAAGTGGTACATATTTTTAATGTGTTTGACTACCCTCCAAGTCCCAGTATTTTACTGTATGAAAAACAATTAGTGGTAGTACCTAAAAGCCTACTGCACATGATGTATAATATGTATATCCCATTGGTACTGGCCGATACTGAGAATTGAAATACTGGTATTGATAAAACATTCTTCTTATAATATCTGTACAATGCTACTACAGCAACTGTCAAAAGTGGATGGACATTAAATTTACAGCATAATGGTAAATTCACTAAGGTCTGCAGACACTGTAAAACAAACCAACCAATGAAAATGCTCATATTTTGAGTACTTTTGCTTTCAATTAACAACAGATTGATTCATACAGGTGGTGTGTGATGTATATTACTACAAATTGTGATGCGAGAGGTTAAACAAGTTGTAAAAAAATATGAAGCCCACACACATTTTGACCTAGACTTGCAAAGAAAGTCTGTGAGGCAATCTTTTGTAGTTCTTAAAGTAAACAGCTTGTCTGACCAAATATGGACGATGCATGATTCTCTCCAAGCCAAAGGAAAATGTTTATTAAACACTTGCTGAATACACTCAGGAGTCAGAGTTGTCCAACTGTTTAATGCAAATAACTAGCTTAGTTTACTAAAACTTTAAAATACTGCCTGAAAAACCCAGTATAATTTGATTAGCTTTGTTGACAGTTTTTGGGCATGCATGCGGTTACTTTGTTCTGGAGGCGACCACAACAATAGGTGTTGACGCGCACCACGGCTAAGTGTCAGCCCCTTTAGAGGTTACGAAACAATACTCTGACACGTTCAATGGAGTTCCGCCTTGGGTTAGCAAACCAAAAACGTGTTTTTCAAGTTCTAGTTGGCACTCTATGTTACCATAATAATGACTTCACAAATTATGGTCATGGTACGGTGACTCCAGTGAATGGTAGTGTTTGCAAATTGCTATGACTGGTATTTTAGGAGGAAGCACTGCTCTATCAAGTCAGAACTGAACTCTATTTGGTAGAAAATGAACGCACGTTATGACATGAATAAAGGACATAGACTTATGGCACCACTTTAGACTTGGTGTGAGGGGGTGGTGGTGGAATATTCTTGCCCAAATGTCTGAGTTATTGAAGGATTTTCCCAGTATATTTCTACAGATTCTGCCAAAATTTTACGCTGTCCAAAAATTGTAAGGGTATATGTTCCCCCCCCCCCGCACAGTCACACACACACTTATACACACAAAACTGTCACAGAGGATAGAAAACAACTATACATGATCGAAAGGAGTTCTGACCTTAACTTAGCCATCAACTGTTAATTGCAAATCTGCCATTTGGGATCCATTGATATTTTTAACCATAAAACCAGTGAAAACACTGCTATGGCTTCCACGCAATGAAAAATGCTGCATACTTTTGGCATTAAGGTACTAATAAATTTTGCAGGGCCCCCATTTCATAATGATTAAGTTAAGATCAGTGGCATAATGGCTCCTTCCCCCCGCTCCCCAGCTGAAACTCTCGCCCCCCACTTGCCCCCCCAAATGAAATTACAGACTGAGAAAAATTTTTAATACACGCCAAATATGTATGTCTACAGGCTACATGATGATGTCTATTGCGATTTTGTCAGTCCTAGAAATATACTGTACGACTAGAATCCAATTATGAGCAAGTTCACACGCTCCGTGCCAACTGATGGTGGCACTCCGCTTAGATTGTCCTATAGTATCAGCTAAGTCTGCTCACTAGTCATACCCTTTGCCCCCCCCCCCCCTCTGCCCTTCCAGATTGAAAAGTCTGGCTAAGCCACTGGTTAAGATTGATCCAAAGTTTGATTTATCATGCAAAAGTCCTATATAAATCAAACTTGAGATAATGTGTAACTCTTCATTAAATCTGCCAGTTTGTGTAACAATATAAGAGAGGACAGATACATGGTGTACTATTCCTTGGCGTTTAAAGGGAAAATGCAGTCACCTCAATAAGAGGTAGGATGCCCTGTCACTCTGAATCGCATATTTTGATCATGTGATGATACTTTTGTTAGTGAATTGTGAAAGTCAAGGAGAATTTCTCCTTGCTTTACCAATTGTTTGTAATAGTTATGTTCAAAATGTCTTCAGAGATGGTTGTAACAAAATGAGAGGAGATTTGCAAGAGTTTGCTGATTTTTCAAAGCAAATTTTGGGGCAACTGTCTATTGCCCTTAAATGTCACAAATGTAACTTAAAAGAAACTGGCAAATGGCCAGTGATATATAAACTATACCAGTTCAGGTTATAACTTGCTGAGGGATCTGAATACAGATTGGTTATTGCTGTTCTGTATCAAATTCAGATTTTTATCTGCTCCATCATGCAGGATCAGGCTCTGGGAGTGAGTGGCCAAGTTCAGACTGGACATGAAAATGATTATCACAGAACCCCAGATCATATTAAACTTATAATTCTTTCCTGCCCCTTGGCATTCCAAAATATAGAATACTTGTACAGCAAATATACTATAAGCCTCTGATTTAATGATCTTCTTCTCAACCCCCCCCCCCCCCAAAAAAAATATATAAAAATCCTGGTGCCACTTCTACACAACCTACTTCTCTCAAGGCACATCAGTTCAAGTTTTGTGGGGTCATAATACTGGCTTACCCATCTTGCTCACCCGACAATAAACATGATCTAGTAAAGGCCATTAGTTCACATTAGAAGAAACTGCCTAGTAACTGCCACAGGGTGATATTGGAACATTAAGTGTCATGTTTGCATACTTAACCACAACAAAAATAATTAAGCAAACTGTAAAACATGTGGTTAACCCGTCAAAAGAAAGCTATTTACAAAAAAAAAGTGCCCACAGTGTTGCACAATTTACACAGAACTGCCAGCTATACTTAAAGAGTTCAATCACTGGTTCAGCTTCAAATTCTTCACTTTTTTTCACTTCAAGGGCAAATGCAGGTCACCCCAATTTGAATGGCAGTTTGCTAAATTATCAGTAGTTATTTTTAACTCTTTGTACAATTTTCGTGTAATGACTTTACTTAGCTTATTAAAGGTAATTCCTTAGTTTACCAATGCAGTCATTCAAGAGCCAAATAAGAAAAATAAAGGTTTTTTATAGGTTAAAATTTTGAAAATATAGGCCCATTTCCCCCAAAATATGTGCTTTCTATAGGTAAAACATAGGTGAATCTTTACACATCAGAGTAAAATTTGGCACCAGAATACTAGTAGTTGATATTTGACCGACATGCCTTGGCAGAGTGTTCCCTGTCCACTGTCATACTTCCATTGTATCATCTTATAATCCAAACATGGGTACCCAGGGTTATGCAGTGTGCACTACTCCGAAAAACTTCACATGCCAGGTTTGAAACAAAGCTACGAGGCTAGAGAATAAAATTATTTTTTCTGCTTTTTTTTCCTTTACTTATTCACACTTCGCACTTCAAAAAATACAAAATAAAGTTTTTTTATAGGTTTTATAGGCATCTTCCAACAAATACAGGCCTCATTTTTTAATATAGCTTTTTTGTAGGTTTTATAGCAATTATAGGTTCACTTGAATAACTGCCAATGGTATGCAATCTTTTTCAAATATTATGAAAAACACTTTTTGGAGTCAACACATGATCACATGGGTTAAGTACTACTGATGTTTTGAGAAGGATGGGGCAACTGCACTAAGCTCATTAAATATTTCCAAAGCGTTATAAGCAACCTTTTTCATTTTCAGTGGGCCACCTCAAAAACATCTATCATAATCTAGAATGTCTCCAGTGGAAGACTGTGGACACATTCTTGTCCATTGGATGGAGACATGGAAGTGCAGTCCCAGAAGCAGCCTATCGGGATAAACTGAGTGCAAGCCTGCCTTACAACACTCCAAGCACGAGTTGGAAGAAGGAGACGGCATTTTCTCTGATAGTCATTAATGATCAACCTGGTAGCCTAAGTGGCATCTTAACCCTTATAAAACCTTTAAACTTCTTCAATCCAGTAGGCCTAATAAAATCTGCACCCTCCTGTTTCAAATTTTGTGGAGTATCAAATAATACATTGAATGAGGTCTATATAATTTGTAAAACCAAGCTTCTCCTCCCTATGGGCTTTAGAGGACACTAAGTGTTTTCAAACCTTCAGCATGCAATTTTCAGGTTTCCATCAGCATGTGCAGCAGATCTCTTTCCCCTGAGTTACATGGGTCATCAACCCCCTCCACTGGTGAAGGTTAAAGATTTCTTTCACAGAGCACCAGAGATGTAAGTTATAATAATTATTGATGAGCTGGATTTCAACTGTCTCCCTGGTCCCTCACTGGTCTATCCCTGCCTTGTAGTGGTGTACTGTACTGTATGAAGGCATAAACATGATTGTGCTGTTAGTCCTACAAGGGCACCGAGAGGTATCCATTTACACTGGCCTCTCTAGCTGTATGTACTACTACTTATGTGAGGGTAGAGTCATATATCTCTGTATCATTTTATTGCCTCAATTGAGCCAATCACCTTGTAGCTATTTTAATGAAGATTGAGCCATGTTTTCTGAAAACCTTTTGGCTCTCTAGTAGTACCTGCAGACACTGGATTTTTTGATGATTTGATCAAAAAACTTTTCCTTCTCTGTAGGGTAGGTCTCCATCCCATCGTCATGCTTGTCTAGCAAATGTACATTGTTCAGAATGGATTACATGCTTAACTGTGAAAACAACTGACTGTACAAGACTTAGAAATCATCATTGACCAACCAAGTGCAGTCATCAATTGTACTTAGAACTCTAGGGCTATTCCTAAATGTTTGGGCAGGGAGTTGCAACTCCCTGGTTTGGAGGAATGCCATATCCCCTTTAAGGCTTTTCCTGAAGTGGCAAGTGCATTCTGACTGAGTTCTAAACTTGATGCAAATGGTGTGTTCCTTTCCATTTTCTATTAATGACTGTTTTTCTAAGATCTAAAAATCTCTATGCTAAGTTTTCTTTTTGCATCAAATTATATATTCCACCCTTCTTCAGCCTCATATGTTGTTCAGATGAAAGAGAACAGCATTTGGGCATAATGTAAGTCTTTTTTTGTTCCATTAGAGAATGTCATTTTTTCTGTCTGTCTCCTCGTTATCTGTTTTCTTCCATTTGTGCTATCTTCTGTATAGGTGTATCGGAGAGAACTACTTACTATCCAAAGTTTGGGTGACATGCCACCAAAAAGACTTATTTTTACTTGACAGTTACAGAATAAAGTCCCCTCATGAAAGATCCTCTGGAATTATTTCATTATCTTTTACCGTTCTAAAGGTATGTCACCTCCTCAAAGTTTGATGGTTTTTTTAGTAACTCATTGCCTATGCAAAAATAATGATGTAGATTGTTGCACAGTATAAGCATTTCTTTTGATAACCTTTTTCAAATTACCTCTTAATTACTGATCAGATAGTTTACAGTTTGGTGACTGGAATCAATATTTTTCAAGAAAATGAGTTCAACTTCCATAATGACTCCCTCAGGTTATAAAAATATGGCAAGTGTCCTTGATAAGAAGGCTAGAAAAACAAAGGCTAACATTAGCCATACTTGGTAAGACCATCTCTCAAGGTCACAGATTTGCATAGGTAACTCCATGTTTATTCACAGTAAAAGTGTGAAATAGAAATTAGCTTGTAAAATGGATTTTGATGGGGATTGTGGCTCCTTTTTGAAATTTTAATGCTTTTTGCATTAAACATCCAATAATATAATTTTTATGTCACCAGACCTTAAAAAAAAAAAAAAAAAAAAAAAAAAAACACTCAACTTCTGTTTTGAAATTTGGTAAAATTCATGAAAGAGATCTTTCCAACAAAACTACCTGAGGAAACTAACTCTCCTCAACAGAGCACTTCAGAAGACAAGTGAAACTGAGAAAAACCATTCACATGTTTCCACTATTCCCAAAATAAAGCTTCAATGACAAATGTCAGAAAAACTATGAATAAAAAGCAGCTCATTTGAACAATTTTTACTACTCGATGATTTTATTCTTTAATGAGTTCTCTAGGTGTGGATCATGAATTTTCACCTCATGAACCTGAAGTTTATATCTCCATTTATTCCTAATGGTAATATGAGAATGTCTTGTCCTTGTGAATCCATATTTTATTCTTCTTCTCGATAATCTATTATTCCTCTTCAACTTCATCTCTTTGACGGTTCCCAAGTATCCACCTTGTGATATTTACAAGACACTCCAGGAAAGGTCAAGATAGTAAACTATTTACGAACAGATGCTCAAAATTGTCACTTCCAAGAAATGAAAACATTACTATCTTTGTTGTGTCCTGGCAACTGCTGTCTAAGCAGAGCAAGACGATGCTGTCTCCTAGGGAAGCATCCACAGTCCTCGGACCTGATGGATCAGAATCTAAATTTTACTGCCTCGCTTCTGCCCGCTTGACATCAGCAGAGAGAAAAAATATCAACCTCCGGAATGTTGGTGATGAACTTAAAAAGTAAGAGTAATATTCAAGAGTTTGCTACTTGGTACAAATACAATGTGCTCAGGGTATACTAGACTCAACTTCAAGGTCTGGTGAAATGAGCCAAGAAAAGTTGCTTTACTCAAAAAATTGTAGAATAAACTCATTAGGTGTTTTAAAATCTTAACATTATTCTCAAGATACTCCCTTTAAAATTTTTATTGATTTTTAAATGACTCACTATCAATTCAAACACAAATTTTATTTCAGTGCATAAGTTCACTAAATCTGAACCTATTTTCATGGTTTAAGATTCTACTAAATCCAATTCTAGTCACATCATATGTGAAAATACGAATCAATCCTTAGAAATGTTTGGAAGATGGACGCCCAGTATCTTAAGGTTAACCGCAAAAATATGTCACTACACTGCTGGATTCGGAAATCAAGGTCAAAGTTTAAATGTCCACGGTTCAGGCAGACGCAAACTGTAATGAATCAAAGAGTAGTCACCAACTGAGACTTTTGCCCATCCCCAAGTAAAAGTCATACTTAAGGTGATGCAAATCCCTCTTTAAGCTTCACGAACACACACAGCCAGACACATCAACTTCATTAAATCAGTTACTGAGTTTGAACTAAAGGGACCTGTGAGACAGCAGTGGGAGTTAGGAGCTACAGCCCTTCAATAATTATCAGTATGGTGTTTCTTTGAAAACTCATTATTAGCAGAGAATGTCCAAAAGTTACCTTACAAAATGCCAAAGTCTAGGAGCTTGAGGTCTCCTGTAGTTCCCCCTGCCCACCCATCCGGAAAACTTTTCTGGCAACCCTGCACAACCTAGGCTAATCAGTAAGAATCACCACAAGACTGGAGGAAATATAGTATCATTTTGAGGTCAACCAGCCCTCATGGTATACTTTAAAGATAAACACCCTGGACTGGATTAAAAGACTTATTAATTTTAAGAGATTGTGACCTTGAAGGGATTTAGTCATCCAATGTAAAAGTCTGGAGGGCATTTAAAAGACCAAGAGGTTTACATGTAAACACACAGAAATGGTCTGAATTAGGATAGGCACTTCTGTGTTTATTGTACACATACCCTCTCTGTTACAGGTATGACCTTCGGGCTAATTCAATTTGAAATAAAAGGACATCACATAATAGATAAAATCTTGATGAACTTAATTCTAAAAAATATAAGAATAACAAAAAAAAACTTTAATCTCCAGGACAGCTATGGTTTTTTGGGATGTGAGCAATACAGAAATGATAAATGGTCAATGCAATGGGCCACTGCAATGTTTACCTTCATAGTAGGTGTTGAATACGTACTCCTCTTTTGATGTACATACTCTAACACCTGCGAACAATAACAGAGATCATCCAGTTTCACTATATTCATGAGCCCGGTTTGATTTTACCTCTCGACTGTTGATTGGTTTCAATATATGAATATTTATACTGCACGAAAAGTCTTCAGCTGCAACATTCACTTTTACACAGGAAGTCAATGGGACTATATTGAGTGAGCTTGAAGCAAACAAAATCACACACTAAAACCCCATTGACATTGGTCGTTCGAAACAGCATGGTAATCAGACTTGCTTTAGTCGTTTTTTTGGTGCATATTTATAATTTTTGTTTGTTGTGATCATATACATGAATAGTTAATAGCGTACAGCTTTTACGCAGTTTGATGAAGAATTCTTGCGAAAGTTCGCAGATGTTGGTATTGCGAGTGCAGTCAGTGTGGCTGCAGGAGCAATACATATCCGCCAGGCGGGCAACTGCAATGTTAGGGACCATTGCAATACCTTTCTACCTATAACTATCTTCAATGCTGGAGTCTGAACATCAATAAAAGAAATTAATTATATGATAAAATCAAGCAGGTGTTTCAAGTCTAAATGAAATCAGGAAGGTTTGTTTTGATATTTCTCTGACTTTTCTTTGCAAATACTTGGACCCAATGGCCACCCAACTGTCCCTGCAGCTACAGCTATGATACATCCATTGGCCAGACTTTGAGGTATGCAGAACATTACTCTGTAAGAGTTAGAAAGATGAATAGTCCACAAGGCCCTGGGGCAAGCACACACCAGGTAGAAGTATGAGTATTGCCAAAAGTGCCAACTTTAGATGTGGCAAAGCCCAAACACCTGCAATGTAATGTATGGGATAGCCCAATGAGGGAGGTACATTAACTCATGGATATATATATAACTCTAGATCGACCCATAGGGCAAAATCGATATACCGCCAAAACGTTAAGGCAAAAAAATACAATAAAATACATAAGCATATATTTCCCCTTTGCGTTTTGAGATATAAATACACGTTATTAAAATGGCTCCTCAGTCCTACATTTTAATGGATACTTATACATAATTTTGCATACACTGAAGTAATTGTGTGCACATTGAGTACTGAGTAGGACTTAACAATAGAGTTACATTTTACCATTGAAACTGTGCAAAAATGTTAAGGTGAAACAGTTTTCTTAGCCCTATGGTGCATTTTTGCAGATGTTATTTCCCCTAATCCACAATTAGCACTATATATATATATATATATATATGTATGTATATATATATATATATATATATATATATGTTGCTAATTTGGGATTAAGGGTAAATATTGTATGAAAAAACCTGCCTAAAAGGGGGAAAAAACAGGTCGACTCTGCAGAACTACACACCTTTTATATAGGAATACATAGACGAATGGTGTCCTTTTCACTACATTATCTATATTCAATTACTTCAATGTTGACTAATTTACGTACACGTATCTGTTAACATGTACAAATGGTTGGCCATTGAAATAACGTTGGTGTATATCTGTTTTTCAAATGCTATCAAATGGCCTGTCACGCCCCCAAATTTTTCCCCCTATGGTAGGTTCTAGCATTATAGATATATATATATTGGTAATTGTTCTTCTCCTGTTTTTCTTTTGTTATGGTTGGTAGTCACAGCTATTTATTTTTCTGTGTGGTAGCATACATACGTACGTACTTCTTGAAGATTCAGAAGCATTTTTCTCCTGAACAAGATACGTAGAGCCTATTGAAACGTCGCAGCTAAGTTAGAATATTTTCCGTAAATTGTTTGTCTACGTGTATATTCTTATATTTTGTTATCTATTTCTGGATTTGCATGTCTATACACTTGAGATGTTGAGTGCTGTAAGGTGGCTATTGCATATTTATATATATAAATATATACATACATATATATATATATATATATGTTTATGTATGTATATAACGCTAATTCCCCCCTTAAGGCCAAAGTCTTTACATCTTCCTACCTTAAGGCAAAAAAAAAGCAATAAAATACATAAGCATATTTCCCCCCAACGTCCTCAAGATATAAACAACGTTATTTCAATGGCCTGCAATCCGTGCATGTTAACAGATAGGTGTCCGTAAATTTGTTGACTTTGAAGTAATAGCATATAGATTGTGTCTGCAAAAGGACGTGACCACACGTTTACCTATTCATATATAAAAAGTGTGTGAAAATCCGTTTTTTCGCTCTATATTTTTTTTCGCCCTATGGTCGACTTTTCAACAACTTCTTTCGCCCTAAGGTGGGAATTAGAGAAATATATATATATATATATATATATATACAAGGAAAAAAAGACTTTAGGGTCTACATCATCCAGTTAAGAAAATTGCCTGTTTTCCTTGTTTATGGAATTCAGTACGCGTACTTCAGTATGTATATATATATATATATAATGCCCCCTTAGCACGAAGAAAGTTGTGGAAAAGTCGACCATAGGGTGAAGAAAATCACTTTGCCTTGGCATTTTCACACACTTTTTATATAGGAATACGTAAATGGATGGTAACGTCCTTTTAAACACGCAATCTTTATGCAATTACTTCAAAGTCGAAGAATTTATGGACACATCCGTTTACACGCACGGATGGCAGGCCATTGAAATAACGTTGATTATATCTTGTAGACATTAAGGGGAAATATATGCTTATGTATTCTGTTATTTTTTTTGCCTTAAGGCCGGAGGATATAAAGATTTTCGCCGTAAGGTGGGAATTAGCGTTATATGTATATATATCGCTGGATTGACCCATAGGGCGAAATCGATATACTGCCAAAACGTTAAGGCGAAAAAATACAATAAAATACATAAGCATATACTTCCCCTTTGCATTTTGAGATATACATACGCATTATTTCAAAGGCTCCTCAGCCATACGTGTTAAAAGATACGTGTATGTAATTTCGTATACATTGAAGTATAACATTGAGTACTGAGTAGAACTTTACCACTGAGTTACATTTTCACATTGAAACAGTGTGTAAAAACGTTAAGGCGAAACAGTTTTTTTGCCCTATGGTGTATTTTTTCAGACAATATTATTAGCAATATATATATATATATATATATATATATATCTTAATCTTAAATCACCTTTGACCCCAGTGGGAGATCTATCAAGGCATGCAATTCATTGCACAACAGCATCTACAACTTCTCAAAAAATGCTCAGTAATTACTGCATTATTATTCCTTTGGCTATTTTCAGCCCTACTGCAGGCAAATAAGGTTTCCTACAGGAGGTGAAGATCCATAGTAAATTACTTGGGAATCACTTTGCCCAATATAGAAATGTAAGATTTTTTAATCTTGTGAGTAAGTCTTCCATTCCCACATTTGATCAGCGTCATCAAAAATAATTGCTATGAAAATTTCTTATTCGAGGGTGGTCTTGCTAGATTAAGAGAAAATGAAACCTTGCAGAAGTTCCTACCATTCAAATTCAAGTCTGCGAGCTATTTTGAATTCATCATTCATCCTGACCATAATCTGGCCCGAAATTTTTATTTGTCCATTTCATACAAACTCTACCAATGGGCTGTTTACTATGTCCTCACCTTTTAATAATTATAAATACTGTCTTAGTTCAAATTTGTTGTTATGACAACAGATAAAGACAGCATTATAGAAGGCACCCCAGGGAATGGTTAGGCAACATAAACCAGAGAGCTCATTTCTTTCTTTTTTTTTCTTTTTACCTCAAAATATAGAAAATGAACAATTTGAGTGAAAAGTAGGATTTACTTGAAAAGTTCAGTAACCGCAAAAAATACCTCCCTTGAGCCAGTTTACCAAATGAGAGCCATCTACAAAACAAATTCTGCTGTGATGTCTAAACAATAAGGGAGGGAATGGAATGACCTAGAGGAACATAGATCTACCTTTATCTGATGGAATCCAGATCCAACAGAGACAGGGGGTTAATCTGAGAAAATCTCTGGGGAGTAAATGACCTCTGGTCATTATCTATAGTTGAGTGTTAGTTGGTTTGTACCATGTATGACATTAAAGGGAGCTTGTAGGAGTGATGCAGTACAGAGAAACTAACACAGTAAAGTGTCTTTGTGGACTGGGTGTGTCTTTTCT
The DNA here is from genome assembly GCA_009936505.3 of Holothuria glaberrima. Classification (NCBI taxonomy): domain Eukaryota; kingdom Metazoa; phylum Echinodermata; class Holothuroidea; order Aspidochirotida; family Holothuriidae; genus Holothuria; species Holothuria glaberrima. The sequence goes on from WURT03198639.1 coordinate 22,411, forward strand.
TTTCTTTCTTAAAATGGGAGGGGGGATTTGTGAGTGTAAGAGATATGAAGGTTGGTGTCCAACCATTGTAGGATTAACCAGGAGAAAATTTTGATAAAAATACATTCAGAAAAGAAAAAGAAAAAGAAAATTGTCAATACTTTGTATTTTTCTTTAATTGAAATATGAGGTGGCCAATGATGGGCAATCTTAACATTCTACTGTATACCAATCTCTGAGTTGATTCATGCATGCCCATGTTTCAACAGACAATAGGCTATTGAGAATTCTTTTAACCAGGAAAAGGCTATGTGGAACCATGGTTGAGACTAGTAAAATATTGTAGAATGGGATGAAATTCTTACGAAGACAAATAAATCAACCAGACTTCCAAGTGTATACTAAAAGCTGACAAAAGTTGCATATTACTAGCTGGAACCACAGAGCCACAGAGCCATCACCTCTGTGCATTCTGTTTACATCATGAACTATAACATATAACCAACTGTGATCACATACCTTTGTTTATTATTGCATAACCCATAGACTATGGAAAAGTGAAAGTGTAGATCCCTGTTGGCACAGCTCCTAGAAAGTGGCTGTTTATTGGTACCAGGCGCAACCTTCAAAGGCTCCACAGGGAGATCTCAGCAATAAAATCAACTATCAAGTCATAAAAAATAAGATCAGGGCATCACAGGTCTTTTAAAAGCAGTATAAAATGCATCCTGTCATCAAAAGATCTAAGAGTAAGAGTTGGTCCCATCCCCACAGTAATTCTCACAGTTCAGGATGAGAGCCTTGCTAGATCACTTTATCATGAAATTGAGGTTGCCTCATATTACCACAACATACTAACCAAACTTTCTTGTATTACAGGCTAAGTACCTGATTAATGGGCTGCAAAATTGTTTCTCTATTTCCAAAGTATGTTGTGGGAATCCTCAGTTTCTTATAATAGTAAAAAAGCCACATTAAAAAATGACAGAAAAATGACATACCATACCAGTAAACACATTTAGTCCTCACCACATTTTAATAGGCCTATATTTATGCTAATGTGGGGATAGGATGAGAAGCGGGATTGTCTGATGACTGTGCATCTGGGAATATTGCAGTTAAATTGAAAAATAACAAAAACAAGTTTGGGAGAATACATTTTGCAAGTGTATGCTGAGTTTTAGATACCATGTAACTTTTCTGGAAGATGCATGCAGTGACCTCAACCTGACAAAACTATTTTCAAAAATATTGTCACATGAAAAAAAAAAAGAGCCATAGAGGAATTACACTATCAGAAGTTGAAGTGATCCGTGTTCGTTATTCCGAAGGGTTGTTTTTCTGAAGGGTCGTTATTTCGAATATAACATTAGGACTGTTATTCCAAAGGTTTGTTACTCCGAAGGGCTGTTATTCAAAAGGGTCATTATTCCGAATTGAGAATAAGGGTCATTACTCCAAAGGGTTGTTATGCTGAAGGGTCATATTGCAGAAGGGTCATTATTCAGACAGATCGTTATTCCAAATAAAGGATAAGGATTGCTATCCCGAAGGGTCATTATTCCAAATTGAGAAGAAGGGTTGTTATTCCAAAAGGTTGTTATTCTGAATTGAAAATAAGAGTCATTATTAAGAATACTCTGAATGCTGCAGAATGGTAAGAATTTTATACACTGAAAACTGCTGCTTAAGATCTTCAAGCTGCATGTAAAGTGGACTATAATTCACAACAGCAATGTTGATCACAAAGTGCTTGTTCTGAAACTTTGTTTTTTTTTCTTCTCTTTTACAACTGTACCCTGGAAGATTGGGCCCAGGACCAGCTGATCTGATGTAAGCTGCAGGAACTCGTGCTTGGGTTAACACAGCAACATGAACTGTATTTAAAAACTAATAGTAGCTTAAAGGTATTCTTTTTAGGAGGAGGGGGATGAGTAGGATAGCTATGAAATTTGGACTATCTGAGCCCAAATAATTGTATTAAAAGTGTGGCCTACATACACCAAGATGTCATCATGTAGTTACTGATAGGCAACATTTTTCTTTCATCTCTCATTCTACAATGTTGCTGTGCAGTTCTAAAAGATCATGTGCCTCTGAGGTAATCAGACTCTATCAAAATCAATCCTCAAAGAGAGGGTTGAGATATAACAAATACCATATCACATAGGTTTATTATGAATTTAATATTCAATGAGGGTAATCGAGTAAACCACTATCTAAACTTGGGTGTCTCTTGGCCGATTCTTCGTAGTCAATATTCGTATCACATCTGTAACTTATGGTAAACAAATGATTGCAGTGTGCTTCATGAATGTATGTGGGGTCATACAGCCAGAAGAATGTGAAATAAACAGATGGAAAAATAGCATTGTTAGTCACCTGAGGATATGGATATATCCAACAATAGATTAGATAATGTGGTGTAGCTTTAACAATACCATGAGTATAGTCACATGCTAAAGTAGAGGGTGCTCCCAATCATGACAAATGGAAAGCTAAGTCACTTCTAGCCCACCTGTTACAGAAAGATTCATGACAATTGACTTTCACCCAAAGGTGTAGCATGCTGAGGAATTTCATTGACCACTTGGGTCATGGTGCTCTGTCTGTCACTAAGCCATGGATGTCCCTGTGGGCTGATGTGTTAAAAACATCATTCATGATACCCTGACAGTGGCAGTGATCAGAATTTTTAATGTTCTCACCTAGTAACTTTTTACCTACGATATTATCCACAAAGGAGGGGATAGTTCAATCAGGCATGATGTAAGCAAGTGAACCAATGCTTTCAGGCAGCAGAGAAGAGCATATTCTTCCTGTTTAGATTATGCTCTTTACATCTAATATTTTACAGGGGAATTGACTTTAGAATGAAAAAATGACAAAACAAAAATACATAAACAACTCACAATATCTGAAATCATATAAATTTTGGAACAGTTTGATAATTCACCAAAACAGGTGCATTACAGTTGGATTGGGTCAGGGGAGGGCATTTAAGACCACACTGATCAATAATGTCAGCTAAACTACCAGATTGCAATGCCTTTTCTATGGTGTTCAGGAGCTGGCCGTATGGCATTTCTTCAAGGATAGCAGGTCAGGGTGCCTGGAGCCATGTGGGAATATTTTCAGAAGAAAAAGGTGATTTTTGGGCCTTATTTTTATTTGCCCCCACTTGTGCTACTCACCTGAACCCTAAGCACTTGAAGATCATTTAGTGCCATGCCCTTAATGTAAAACCACTGGTTCTCTATTCCTCCCTCCACCCATCCACACAGTAGTTTCATGAGATCTGTCATAAAGTTATTTACTTCAACACTGTCCAACTTTCTTTGTCCCTTGTATTTGATACAGGGTTAACTCACACACCAACAACCTCCTAAAAACCTCCCCATAATTGAACCTGAGTTCCACAACTTAGGATGGTATACCATGGGAAATACTGGCCAATAGGAAGAGTAACCATAAGTATACGGGGCTACTTCCAATTGGGGATGAAGGGGGGAGGGGGACTGCAGTAGTTTTGCCTAAAATACCATATTTGCCCTAAAATTGCAAACATTGCCACTGAAAATAATGTATGATTTCGCTTCAAAATAGCAAATTTTCTGCCCTTGGGTGCCTGCAACCCCCATCCCCTGTCTCATATGCCTATGAGAATACTCCAAAGTCCTACAAAATCACATTCACTGGTTAGCACAGTTTCCCATTGACAGGTAGTAAACAACCTAAAACTTAGCAAATGATAATATAGTTCGAAGAATAGTAGTTACAGGAAATGTATGGTAGAATTCAGAAAAGGGTGCAGGGTAATTAAGAGGAAATTTATTTTTTTGTGATGGTACTAAAACTTCTTTCCTCAATCTTTATGACAACTTTAAATGTTCTGGTTACAATCCTGGCTAGGAGATAACCCAACTGTATTTGAACTCACGGATCAATAATGGCTTGGCGTATCTCAAGGGAAATCCCCAACCATATGTTAAAACCAGTTCTATCTTTCTGCACTTTGCATGACCCCTGATTTTGTCACTTTGGTGGTGAATGGCTCCCTTGAGTAAACCATGAAGTACAAGGACCACACTCCCATACCTTGAAATATTATGGTTCTCATGTGAGCACATCAACTTTGGCATTTTAAAAAGTGAATGAACCCAAGAAGGAACAAAGAAAGGGTGTCAAGGAATTAACCTCTAGCTGCAACTTGAAAAATGTAAAATTGTACAATTTTTGTGAAAATATTACTGTGAGAATACTACTGTAATCTACATGGATGGATGTAAAACAACAACTGAACTTGCATTAATTCACACAAATATTCTTGATATATTAATTACAGAGGGCCTATCACATTCATTAAGGCATGATACTAGAGTAGTAAACAGATGGAGTGAGAGGGGAAAGGGGTGGGGGGAGGGGAAACTGGAGGCCAGGGTGCATTCCATGTAAAGCTGGTGCTGAAGTTATACCGAGGTATCAGCTTTCATACGCCAACAACTTGAAACCAAAGGTGTACCCCAACAAAACCAAAGGTGTGTTTATACCACACAATATTACACACTGCCTGCTGTATGATGATCATTCATCACACTGGAAGCAAAAAGTTACACACATCCTTTCCTATCTGGCAGAAAATAATCATCTTTTGTGTGGGACTCAATGGGAATTAAGTGGAAACAAACTGCAGCACAAAATTTTATAGCTACCGTACTGAGTTAGAGCTAATTTGCAGTACAAAATATACACAGTCATGGGCGTGGATCATGGGGGGCCGGAGGGACGCGCCCCCCTCACTTTTTTGGAAGAGGGGGACATCGCCGAAAAGTTCCCCCACTTTTTCAAAAATGATGAAAACTAAAACTGTGATTACGAACTGACACTACATATTAAAAACTAAATTTCACCCAAATATGGCAC
>WURT03198748.1:2897-25930 GCA_009936505.3 Holothuria glaberrima
TTGGAGACCATGTCTACTGTAGTAGTTTCACAGTCCAAATCCAAAGTCCAAACCGAAAGTTGATATTAGCATGGGATTTACATTTCAGTATAAATTCGCATAACATATTTATAATGTTTTAGCATACTCTCGATTAATTTTACTCACGGGGCCTTTGCAAGGGATGTAGGGGTCCCCGTTTTTGAAATTTGAAATCCTTTTTAGTCGTTTGTAGACTAGTTTCTTTGTGTATTTTCTTCTTCCGTTCATTTGTATTTCGCAAACCTTTCCCATTTTAGTCACTAGAAGCTTTAACAGTCACAGTCATTTTAATGATGGGTTTTACATCTCAGAGTTTGCGAAGTGATCCCAACGTTTCAATACTAAAGAAGCGCTTTTGCAACCTTATAAACCTTAATATCTAGGTCCCCTAGTGAACTCCAGAGTACGGATTCCGGAAGTGGAAAACTGTCTACGAACTGCTAGGCCCATAAACAGAAAACTGACTGTCGAAATCGGATGAACTAACAAAATCCAATCTTTTGGCAGGCGTCATTTTAATTAGTCCCCCTAAACGAAAAGGCCATGGAAGAAATACAAAGGAGGTGATACCAGTCCCCATATACTTCGGTTTTTTTATTTTCATTATATATAGACTAACTTGATATGAAACTAAAAATATGTCTTGGGATAGAAAGGGCTTTTCACTGTTGCTCATGTAAATCGATAACCCACGAGGGAACTTTTGTGCTGCAGGATTTGGTAGGGAACAATCGCTTTTGTTTGATTTTATTGCCAAATCAAATGAACTACAGCCCCATATTTTCGTTGATGACATTTTTTGAGTTAAAAGCACGGGATGACTACGCACACTATTTAAGTAAGGTTTATGCGTTAGGGAGAAACGTCTCTCTACTAAGCACAGTTTGCAAGTTACATGATATCAAAAGAACCGGTACTACGTTTATGTTGCATGAATACAAATGACAATTACAAATCTCTGTTCGTATAGCATATAATTACATTTTATCATAAAAGTTTAGGAAAAGTTTCAATTTCAAATGTCATTCCACGTCAACAATTGTGTCGAAAATATGCGTCAATAAAACAGTGTGACACTAATTTCTATATTTTCAGCCCAGCAATAAATGAACCGAATTTTTAGATGATATAATAAATTTAACTTAACTAATTAATTAATTTAAACTTAACTTTATTTTTCAAATCTTTCTTAAAGCTATTGGCTGTTCGTTCCATATGAAGCTGAAGACCTCTTCATGCCATCCAAAAGTCAGGTATCGAAATTTCAAATCACAAATATTTTCTTTGTGAAAAATAAAGCCGTGATGTGCAGATTAATAGGAGGGAAAGGTTCTGGAACACGATCAATTGTTTGAAGATCTTGTTTCTAAGCCTAGAGTTGCATGATCATGAATCATTCAAAACAGATTTTTTACACCTGGCGGCATGCACCCGACTGGTTGCAGTCGTTGCGGAAACGATCTGTCTTCTCAAGAACCTAAAAAGTTTAGAGCTGAAGATGATACAGCCTTAACAATTACCAGGCATGTATTTTTAAAAATTTTGAACTCTCCCTCTGAATTTAGCAGACATTCACATAGGTTGCCGTTATCTTTCAAGTTAAATAAGGTTTTCATGACAGTTCCTTGTAAGTAGTCATTTTTTAAGGTTTCTCAAAGACACGAATATGAGTCAAAAAGACTTTTCTACAGAATGTGGTAAATCTACGCTGGATGCCGTCCGAAGCTTCAAGTAAACAAAAATCTCGTACCAGAAACATCAAAGTGCATTCGAAACACTGTCCAGATTATTTAATACTTACAATGATTTGAACCTCGAACTCATAAATCTCCCCTATATGCTTACTAGCTTAATGGTTCACATATTTCTGTTTCATTTCATAATCCATTTTATTTACCACTTTTAGTCGATAAGTAAGCTAAATTTTCTAACAAAATAGAATAGCACAAGGGATATGCATGGAAGCAAACACATTCATTAGAAGTATTACAACCATGCTGGTAATTTTCTATTTATTTTTTAAAATTTCTTAAAAATTTTTGTTCTTGAAATATGTTTTTGTTGGAATGATTGAATATTTTCTGTGTAAATCATATACAAATTTTGCGTTATATCGGGTACAGCTTACAAAGTATCAATTATTCTGTACAGCAATGTCATCATTATTAAAAATATAAACTGTGTATCTGATCCATATGGCAGATGATTTCCTACCGAGCACGGCGCATTTCTTGAAAAATGGTATCTTACAAACAAATCCGCTATTAAAAATCCGGTTTTCAATACCCAATGTTGAAATTTCCTGCATTTCCTACAACTTTGAATTTAATCACTAAAAGTGCCTTGAAGAACTTTGTGGAGAGATTCCCCACATATCCTTTTCCTGAATATTTTACTAATGCAACATTGATTGTATATTCGCCGCATTTTAAAAGTGCTCCTTAAGGGACTTTTTACTGAAATAGCTTTTTGTTCATGAGCAAAGATTTAGACGTTGGAAAATGAACCAATAAATAGTTTGCATTAGTCTATTTCAAATCAACTTAGATCTACTTACTCCAGAGGCATAAGTTACTTTTAAATGAGCAAAAGACGTTTTATACCTTAAACATATGTGCTCTTAGCTTTTACACGATATATTGGTCACGACAAATGATTTTGTGCTGGTTTAGCTTGGATTAGTCCTTGACATTCCACATTAGTGATTTTGGTGGAAAAACAAGAACATGGTCTCAAATCTCTCTTCAGTGGCTTGTGCCTAAATTACATTGACAAGTTTTTCGATGCTAAATTCTTAAATCCACACGAGAATTTTTCCCATCAAATGAGTAGGTTTCTGTCAAGTAATTAAGCAAGGAGAAGTGATTTTAAATGAAAAAAAATTGCCTAAAGCACCCTTGAGGGGCTCTGATTATTTCACCTCCAGGTATCATATTTTCATATCTTCTCTAATAAGTAATCAAATGAAGCAGGTTTAAACGTACCTCAAGAATGTATTTTGTTTTTGTTCAATCAGCTTAGTTTTCCTGTTTTTATTACGCCCATGTATATATCAGTTTCGTGTTTCTTTTGCTGCCTCAACATTTCCTGAAGCAATTGCACTTTGCGTGTCAACTCTTATTGACGAAGAAACTTCACTTCGCCTGCTTTAGTCCACTAAGCTGAAAATGGTATGTATTTGCTTGTTCTAAGGTATATGCAGCTATGACTGACGTCCCATCCAGGGCAGTATTATACTCACAGAAACTGGTTTTAAGCACCACCCTTATATGTCCTTGAGGGGGAACGTTTTGATCGGCCATTTTTTCTCATTTAGTTGATACTTAAATCTTAAGTTACAAAATGTATGTAAACTGTATAGGATTAAACGTACCTTCGGCACCAGGCCTTATAACAATGTTATCATCGTCATGTCGTTGTGTTGAGCATCACATTTATCATCTTTATTACTTTCATTACCTTCTTTACAATAGTAGTTTTCACATTTGTCGCTAGTAGTTATAAGTAATACGGTACTCTTCTTCGTTTCGTTGAAACTAATATCATTGTGTGGACTTTCTTGGTTAACATAGTATTCAGTGGGTATCAGGTTGTTTTTCGAGCTTATTTTCTTTTTGGTTCTAGTAAGTACCATATTATATTCCCACGAAGATTAAAAGAACATTATAGCTGAGGGAGATGCTCACTCTTTGACATAGAACTCTCTGACATAGAATTTTGTCGTCATTGTTTGTTACTCCTGACACACATGGAACACCAACATGTTCGTGTACATGGACATCATCACGTTAATGCTACTTCTGTATCATCATTTTTTAAATGGATTATTGACATCCAGGACGTACAGACGTTTGGTGGAAAATGCACTCGCCAACCATAGTAAAAGGGAAAGAAACTCATCGACCTGTGCTGTTTGAGAAAGTGCACGTTTGCACGTTTCAAATCAGTGTTTCGCAACTGGAAGGAAAAATTAAAAACAGTGGATAAGCTGTGTGTTTTTATAATGGGTTTTTTAAGAATTGATCTCATCATCAGACACAGGTAAAATTTAAGTAAAAAAACTAATATATGTTGGTCCTCGGGAAATTTCTATAATAAAAAACGGGCCATATGTTACAAAGATTGAGAAACCCTTTTCTACATCATATACAAATTCTTAATGATCCCTTTAAATTTTTCCATCACCGCATTCGTTGATACGATGTAGTGAAGTAATGCTCCCCATTTACAATGCAGAACTATTCCCTTTGTCCACCAATGCTTCTTTTATGTATTTCTGGAAGCATCATTTGAAATAACTTCAGAGCCCGGGGGATCGTCTTCAATATTGCTTCCATTACACTTGTTAGGGTGTGTATCTTAATGCTTGCCAAAGCTTTTCTGTCATTAAATTTCCATAGAAAAAAACTTAATCACAAGTTAGCATAAACCCAATTCTTTTATTTCGTAGCTACTGACGTCATTTCAATCTACGAATTTTTTTCTGACTCTTTCGTGTCATCATTAATATACATTTAATACTCGAACGCTAACCCTTTAGAAAGTTATAGATTACTGATGTCTTTTGTTTTGGTCTATTTTACATTGTGCAAACAATTTATTCCGATTCTGTATGACCTTACAGTCAGATTTTTTTTTAAATAATTGAAAAGGTGCGTGTTATATTTATTTGCAATTAAATATCTCCTCTTTGACATTTATATGCTCAAATAAGGCGGCCGCCATCCTCCTGTGAAAACATATACAATTTTCTCGAACTGTACATGTAACGAAAAAATTACTATCGTTCGATGTGAAGATGTTGCCATAGAAGCACACATGACATACTTCAAACACCGAGCAGTACGTATAATCGATAGCATGAATATTTAAGATGGCGTATTTAAGAGCTGCCCGCCACTTTTCATAGATATCAAACATACCTGACGACTTTTTTTATTGTAAGACCAAGTCCATAAAATGAGGAATGGATCACGCTCAGAGGAACTTGCATATTGAACAGACAACTTCTAAAAGTAAATTCATAAAACGAGCTTTTGAATGTCAAAGGGGAATTTATTTGTTTTGTTGGAACAGGGTCAGGGTGTTCGAGAATGCCTCATTTATTATAACTTAAATGGGACGTGTGGGATTTATTTGGTCTACTTTTGCATTCATTTTGAGTTTTATTTTCATTTTCATTTTCTTGCTTTGAGCATGTGATTTTGATTTGAATGAGTTTTATCAATATGTGAATTTATATATGAGAATAAAGTCATTGTTAGAAGCCTTTCATATGTTAAGCGTTTCAAGGGCTTCTTGTTCGCTCTGCTTTAACACGACCATTAAACAGCTTTTAGGGCTAAAAGTACATCTTATTTCAAATGTAAGAGTTGCTAACACTTATGTGAGATCCACCTTAAATGAATGTTATCCATGCATCGAAAAAAGTGGTAAACACGCTTTTGGACTTCATTTCAACGAGACATCAACCAAGACGTCAGCATTCATTCCAAACACTACTCATCCACTGTTAGCTCCCCATATGATCTAGTAAAGTTCTCCTAAAATAGTATTGATTTCTGCATTAGTTAAATTCTCAGTGTAGCGCGACCAGAGTTTAAGGAGTGTGATGGTAAAACCCGAGTTTCCTTCGAGGGTTCTGTATATATCTCCACCGGGTAATTCTGTTTATGATCACTGGTTTGACAGAGCGAAACGTCTTACAAAATGAAATCAATTACAAGGGGCGAACAATATTTCGCTAGATGCTTTGCCGTTGAAATGCTTCAAACAGATGCTAGTCTCGAGTGTCACTTACCAAGACTTTGGTATATTTTGATGAGGTAATAAGGGAGTCTCTTCTCTAATAAAATACATCAAAAATATGACGGCTAATTGACATGCAGAAGCTGTAACTCCAAAAGAACGAAAGTATCTTACGCCGTCTGTTTTGTTCATCAGATATGAACTCGACAGCCTACGGCCTTTTTATGAATTAAAATATCAATTATGACACGACCAATTTATCTTTTAAATGTAAGTGTCGTGTGTATCGATAGTGATAAGGTCACTGGCTTACAGATGGAGAAATCTCACAGCTTAACTTTTATGTAACTCTATCTAAAACGTATGGTACTAAGGGCTTCAAAGCTTTTAGAAAGCTGATCTGAGGTGTATTGAATATCACGTATAAACCTGTCGTGGTGTCAAGGGAAGGGGTCTTTTAATTGGCCTCTCGAGAGAGCAATTGGAACTTTTAATTTATACGTTCCTCTGACTCGATGAACAATCTTTGATGACGAATTTGTTCGTGTAGTTTTGGTTGGAAAGAAAAAAGGTACCAAGAGGCGTCGAATGAGTTCTCCATTGGTTGCTAGGAAAGAGGAAACAGAATGTACCCATGGATCATTCTGAATGACCTTGTCTTTCACCGGAGGATGGTTCAAGTCGCTATGGTATCTGGATGAGTATAATTGTAATAAGAGTTGTATGCCAGCTTTTGAAGTGGAAGAACGCATTATTTGCTTGATATAGAGTACCTTAATAATTCCTTTACATCTGATTGGAGGATTGGTGGTCACATGCCATGGGTTATTTGGCAATATTATACGGTCATGTGTTATCATTCGTGGGTTAGTCTTGAATAACACACGATGTTTGGCCCTATCCGCTCCTTGAATCAAATTTTTAAAAAAAATTGGCCTATGTTAGAAGCTAAGTGTTGTATTGAACAAAAAAGTTATTGTTCTAAATCCGGATGATAGTATGAATAATTTCATTCGATGAAAGATGAACGTTCTATTCAACACATGGAATTATTCATACTATCACATTCACTTACATTCATTATTTGTATAATATTGCATCCACTTTAGGTCATCATTGTGAAGATGGCGAAGGTATGATTATCTTTCCAGAAATATCCAGTGAAAATTTCCTTAGTGTACTTCACTTGCCCTTTAACTATTCTGGTTATGAACCTTCGTTAAAAACAACGGTAATTTAAATTCTTCACAAGGTAAGTCTAACTAACCGAAGGCGTTAATCCTCCCTAAATCCTTCTCCTTTATTTACCTACAGAAAACCACATTAGTTGCTATTGCCTTACTCGAAGACACGTTCTTTTAGATATCCATGCTTACTGTGCGGTGAGGTTATTATCCTTCAATCCGGATCGGATCGCTTTCACCTGACTACTGAAAAAACACAACTTATCAGGATGGAATGAAGATAGTCAATATTGAGGCCAAAGAAAATGGTCAACGCCGTCATCATTTTGGAGATAGATAAGATGTGTATAAATGAAAGCTTTTCTGTAAATTTTGAATCTTCTGCAAGAAAAAATTCATTTCGAAATGTATTTACTGAGCGATGGAGCAGTGTACACCTCTAGATGAAGGTAGAAATCAACTTTTGAAATGTGTAACTGGGTGATAAGTGTGTTAGTGTAAAACAGTGCCTCACGTTATAGGTACCGTGACAACAAACTATGTCTCTGCCCTTAAGTGTAGCAACAAACTATGTCTCTGCCCTTAAGTGTAGCCACATTGTTTGTGTTTTCACAATGGAGAAGATGTCTGCTTGAACAGTAGTAATACATCAAGAAACTTTTGAAAGCCGTTCCATTATGAATGCATCTTTATATCTGAATAGGAACTAAAGATATAAGTTTTGTGTTGGGAATACAATCAACGATAAAAGTTGACCAAACAAAAGCAATACACAAACAAAAGACAAAAATAAGGAAGAGATTTTCTTTTGAAAAAATAGAACACTCTTTTCAACAAAAGGCAAATGGGGGACTCATTCTCCAACAAAACTCTTCAGTTTCATTTCTTCTGGTATTGCATTAGATGAATGAGGAAAACTGAAAGGACCACATTTTTGCGGTCATTAAGTCCCTCTGACAACTGGTACTTTATCAAGAAGAGGGATGACTAAAATGTAAAACGAGAGAGTCAAAAACTTATTAATTTTATTACATTTCCAAAATTGAGATAATATGACATAATATTGAGATAATAACAATACTTAAAGGGGAAAGGGCAGTCACTGTCTCCAATTTGTCTCATGACAATATTTGCTTAACTGGATTGTTCCATGTATGCAGAATACCTACTAAGTTTACCACTAATAAGCAATATACTTGTTTGGATAATCATGAATGATAGTTTAAAGGAAATCAGAAAACGTTTGTAAGATTTGGCTGATGTTTCCGAATAAATGTTGGGTAAATACGCATTTCGTTTAACTACATAAGTCAAGCATTTCTTTCTGCACAAACGTTGAAAATATTGATAAATTAAAACGTTCAAGTTTTCTTTGAAATTCATATCAGAAAGACAATTGTGTAAAACAGACTTAAAAAGAATGGCTTGTATAAGATTTAAAATAATATATACTAAAATCCTACGTGATTCTACAATTTGTTAAATTGGAAAACTTAAAAATGACAGATGAGAAAATAACTGCAACAGTAAAATCATTGATGAATGTTTCAAGAAATAGTCATTATTCCAGTTATAATGGACTTGATGGAATGCACGACATTGAGTGCTTACTTCATCTCTCTTGAGAGATTACTTATCGCTTACTTGTCTATTGCCTCTTCATTCTTTAAAAGGTTGCGGTAACCGATTGAACAAATGGCATTAATTGATTAAGCAGACTAAAGATTAAGTTAACGATATGAAGATCATCGAATTGAATTGTACCATCTGGCGAGTTGACGTGATTGATTCAGGAAGGATGTGATCACTCCATTTCACATTAATGTCGAACGATTACCCACTCTCTAGTTTTAAAGTTCGTGGTGGCAGACAAATTATGTCCAAATTATCCAGTGACCTGTATATCTTAAAATGGAACTGGTAACAAATTAATTAAAGTGACAAGGGGCTTCTCGCAATTGAACCTCGAAAAGAAGTTAAACAATGACTGATCTGCCAATATAACCACTTCACATGTCTTTTGATGGAATTTGTTGATGCAATGTTAGGCTACAACTTGCTGTTTGAAACGTGACCTTCGTGAAGAGAAAATATTACAGTTTGGAAAGGATATGTTGTGGCTTACAAAATAAGTATCAAAAAAGGTTCAATCAGAGCGAATGTAAAGAGGTTCGAAGGTTAAGGGAAAATCGACATTATTGAAGAAAATGGAAAATGTTCTCTCTTGAAAGATGGTAAACTTGAAGGAAAATTGTATGTTAGATACCCTTAAGCAGAGGGGTTGATTCAATTTAATATTTCCTTTCAATAAAATATACTCGCCCACATGTTCCTTGCATTGAAAGGTACTGTCGGATTTCATACCCTGGAAGCATTCAGGTCACTATTTGGTTCAATAGAAGTGAAGAGGCATGGCTCAACTTAAACACATAAACTAAGCATTCAAGTAGAAATTCGACGGAAGTTGACTAGGGAAAATCCACCACAAAATGTTTCATCCATTGAAGTCCAATGCTAATTAAAATAACATTACTTTAATAACAAAGTTTCGAGGTCTACAGTGTATGTATAGGAGAAAATATTCTCCAACCACCCACTGCAACTTGTAACCATATATTGAAGCGTCCTCGGAAACATCAGGTTCCTCTGATGTAGAAGGATGCTTTCAAAATTCAGATCATGATGCATAATTTGCCTTTTTTTGTTACATACCACTCATTTTCATGTTTTCACTATCTCTAATCAAGAGTTTACCAAGCATAATTTACATTTGCATTGATTTTTTGGATAAACATTCCTAATTAGGCTTGTAATGCAGTTTTAATCGGAATTAGTCTTTGGCAATGATATCATTCCACTACAAAATTCCCTCTCTTTCGTTTCTCTTATAGCAGGGACTTGATTTATGATAGTTGTTGTATTTATGACCACTGTCGTAAGCGAAGACATTAGATGATTGTAGTAATGCTATGTCTGCAATTGTATTTTAAGGAATTCTGGCTAAATTCTCTTGAGAGATTCCTCTTATGTTGCCACCTATCCTACTAATGTCAGTTTTAACTGTTACCTGCGTAAGAAATCCTGAACGACTCTCTTACGTAAACGGGTAACTTATATGTTTTACGGCGAACGGTTCAGAAAACATCAGACAAAATTTCAACCCAAGAAACACATTTAAGCATACCCAATAAAAAGGGGTTAATTAAATTTACTTTTAGCAGAGGTAGAAATTAATATCTTTCTGAAAAGATCATACATAGCATTATTTACATGGGGAAAACGAAAATGTCTTTTATCATTCCAGTACCATTCAGCCAAGTTACCTACGCAAACTGGTGGTAGTTTCACTACCCAACTGTTATGCACATTGCAAGGACTATGTATATACTGTCATTTCAAAAATTTAGGCAGATGAATCATCAGCTGTTTACACATAAATTCTTTTCGTGAGAATGATTTGTGCTGTAAATAATATGAGCAAACTACAGACCAATCAAGTTTTTAAAATCTCTGTACCACCGACGCACTTACCTTTATATGCCACCCTACAAACTGCTAGATTCAATAATGAAAGTATTTCATCCCCCTGCTGATAGTCATTCTCGGATAAACATATAATTTGAATAATAAGACATTCGTTTTTATTCCATTTAATTCAGTGGTTACAACCAGACCCGAAAAATCCCTCCGTTGTTGAAAATGCCGGCCATGTTATTTGAGTCCTCTTGAGTCCTATCATAATTTTTAGCAAACCGTCGATTGAATGTTATGAACTCTTCATCTTTGTGGTCTTTGTGTACAGGTGTAAATTTGGACGAAAACAAATTGTTTTACTACACAAAAGGAAATTTTTCCTTCGAATACAGCTGTTAAGTACCCAGCTGTAGCTTGAATACAATTTTCTTTTTTTACATTACTGCCTTTTTTGGCTTTTTTATTGTTTGCTGTCCACAAGCCACCTAAGTCATTTTCTTCTTCAACAAGAAACACTACTCACAATCTAATTTGGAGTATTTTACGGTGGTCAATAGTGGTGTTATTAAATTAAGAACGGTCCTCAATTGTTAACAAACTTGATTTTAATCGATTTACGAGCTTAAAAAATGAGGCAATGGGTCTAAAGTTGATGGAAATGATGTGAATCAGAATACTGCGTCTATTGACAGTGGTCACGTGATGATCCATTTGAGATATACTATATAGTTACCATACGTTAATAAGAAGATGGCCACTGATGTACGGTGACACTCAGTCTGTCACTTACAAGGCCGGATCAATACAAACAGATTGACATTCCAATTAAACAAATTGATGACCATCAGCAAACCATCTACATTCATTGAATTTCACAATTGGGATATCCTTGTCTGGACGCCATGATTGTTGATTGGTATACTGATAACCCTCTAGCGAAATGGATTAGTTATCTACATCATCATTACAATCCGCGATGTGTCGTTCGGTCAATTTTTTGCAACAGTCTTTGACTAAGTATCTATAATGAAATCAAATGACTTGTTTTTGCACTAATACAACTTCAGTTAGGGTTTGGATGGCAGCGTTGAGGTGACAAGGCTTGCAATAATTCTAAGGACTTATCAAAGTAACAATTTCATCTCCACACGCTGAGTAAAATAACAGAAAAGAGAAGTTATAGCGTTGACGGTCAAAAAGTTCACAGTCGTCTTCAGTTGTTAAGTTAATTATGTTCTTCCCTTCCATTTCCTACATGAAGAACCTGATTTGATGGGGAAAGGTAGCTTAGAGAGAATAGACTGTTAATTGCTTTATTTGTTCTTCCCTTCCATTTCCTACATGAAGAACCTGATTTGATGGGGAAAGGTACCTTAGAGAGAATAGACTGTTAATTGCTTTATTTATTCTTGATCAGATTATGTGCAAATTGTAAATTAAAGTTCAGATAACAACAGGTTCAACTCAGGATATTTTGAAAGCAAAGTAAAACGTCTATTACGTGGCGAGTGACACTCTTGCATTTGCAAAGCTCACAAGTCAAGACCGGGTTATTCATTAAAAATGGGTAATAGTGAACTATAGGATTGAAGACAAAACACCACTTTCGATCTCCGATCAAAGTGAAAGCCCATTTCTAAAGAAACACTTGTAGAAACAACTTTGAACTATTGTCTAGTATTGACTTATACTGAAATATTTTTATTAGCTATCAGTTTTTGTTTTGGACATGTTTTCTAAGTGAAATACAAAAGATCCATTCCGGTAAAGGTTTATCTGAAAAAATTATAAGTAAAACTTTATGCATACATTAATAAAGAAAAGAAGAAAATAACTTTCTTTTGGACTACATAACTCCTCTGTTTAATGTTATGTTAAAGCAAATTGATGTATCTGACATGATAACAGTCAAATGTAATACAGAGAAAAGACCCATAATGTTATTGATGATTAAATTAAGTGGTTCTGTTTTATTTTCAATCTTCGTTCAACATTTTTGTGTTAGAAATAGGGCACTGCTTTTTACTTGAAACAGATGTGAGATGCCAGAATTAACAATGCCCCCAAAAATGTTATTCGCCCATAAAATTGCAAGTTATACAGTGAAGGCACAGTATAATGGTACAAGATACTAAATGGCAATGGTGTCAGCCGTAACGCTAAATTCAAGTTTGATATTTTTCCACCACACAAAGAATTTCATTGCCATGCATTTGTGATTTAATTTTACTCATATACATATTCTGTCAAGGAAAAATCTATCTACATAAACAATTTTTGTAGTAAATTTAGATCGATACAGCCAGTCTGGACCTCGATCGGAGACAGAACATCGATTAAGGTCGACCTGTGTGTATTTTCCTCTTAAATCAAATTACCTAAAGTTGGCTAGTGACAAGGGTGATCAGGCAGAGTCAGTAATTAGCCTTTTTAAATCGAGTTTACAAATTCACACAGATGTGTACCTTCCTTTTTCCCAAGGACATCAATCAAGTTGCGTTAGATGTCACGTGATATACTGAACAATCTTTTATTATATCGCTTGTGATTGTGAGTCAAGTGAAACGTAAAAATGGAGGTGTACTTTAATTCTTTCTTTAAACTGTCATATACGTTTAGTAAGTAAGTTTTATGTTTCTATGGTACCGTGCTGCAAACGTTTCAATGAAGGAGATGCTCGACCTATTGTACTTCATGCAAATTTGTGGAAGGCTTTCTGAATTAAGCGTTTTCAAATAAAAGAGGTATTTCATCTTAACAACAGGCAGTTGTGGCCTCCTGTATTTTCGTGCTCCAAGTGAATGAGATGTTGCACGTATTTTCTAAAAGGTACTTGTTCAATAGGGGGGCCAATTTTCACAAAAAAGTGTGCCCGGTATGTGGTACCGAACATTATCCATATTATGCGTAGGGGTTTCGTAACAAATTCTGTTGTCGGTATAATTATAGGATAACATGGTTTCTTAGGTCTTAAACCAACCCGACACACCGGCAGAGCCACCTCGGTGGCTTTAGCACCAACTCCCCTTTTCGATGAAATCCTTCTACTGCTCATGTTCCATTTCTTTCTAAGAAAAACATGAAATTATTTTTCACTTTATAGGATGACACTTAAGTATAGAATGTATGATTAATGAAGAACATCAAAATATTTACATAAACTCAGAACACTTCCTGCTCAGAATTATCAGGATATTAGTTCTCAGTGGGATATGCTACAGCTCTAATAGAGGTCCTTGGACCTTTTGCTCGGATTTATTCCCAACCTATGATAGCTTAAAGTCTGAACCATGTTTTTTGCTCTTATGCTAGAATTTAAATGGGTGGGAAGGTACATTTGCCATCGGGTTCTCTTTTGCAAAAGTGCAAGGCTAATTATTTCATTTCCTTGAGGTCTGCTTACTAGCTGATGATTGATAAGTCACTTTAAGGAGTCTTTGCGCTACTTCAGGTTGGTGATCACTTTTGAAAGATACTGCATCTTATTTCACTGCCCTTAAAGTCAGTCCCCAAATACATGTTGTTATAAGAATCCAAAGCTTATCCTTTGCCCTTACTTCAATGTACTTACACACAAGGAAGTAACTGGTTGTTTATCCACGACTATTTTCTTATGTTTTACTTGCAGTTTAAAGTTTTGTATGTTAGGCGCCTTGGAAATAGTTTGGTTGTGGTGATAAGCAGTTACATAGAGTCTCAGGAAGTTCCGTTTTTCATTTTGCATAGATAAACAAAACATACCTTTTAACAATTCTGTGATGGAGATAGGACATTTCCCTGGTTAAATATCAAACAGTTAGGTTTCTTCCCCGCCAGTTTTACAAAACAAATTGATTCACCAGAGTATGTATCAAACATTTTATTTCAAGCAACAGAGTCCAGCTTGGACATGCGCCTGTTGATATTAATCCCTTGGCAAAAATCACTGTAAATGCAAAATAATCTTTAAGCCAATCGGTGTTTCATTTCCTTTGTCCTACATATTTCATTTATGAAATACTTTACAGTAAGTCACACAAAGCCTGTCCTCTCTTTATTCCTATATTTTAAAACATGGAAAAGCCACTAAAGGACAAGAAAGGAAAACAATTTGTTTGCTTTCTCATAAGGTGTAGCATGCTTTTTATGGAATCATTTACATGATGTAGTTCCTGCCAGGTAATACACAAGTAGCTAACAAGCTGCATTTGTTCTACGACGGATAAATCCACGGGTTGACACCCTACCGTTAAGTTCTTTACTTCAGCAAAAAGGTGTGCTGTTTGTCATGATCCTACATCAAAAGATCACATATGATCTTAAAAGTCACACTTAGCGTCACAATTATACACATTTCATAAATGACGTCATGTTTGACAAGTCAAAAACGCATAAAGATAAACATTCCGTGCAATGAAATCTAAGAGATCGCCCTTTCTATTTATGGATATTGCCGGGCCTTTTGTCTTGATGACCTACAAGTATTTTTTCTCCCTGCTCCCCCTAGGAGCTACATTAAAAACCTCTTCATTTTGCCTCATTTGCATACATGCTGCGAGTCCATTTCTGTTTGAGCTGATATCCTCCTCGCCTGTAATTATTCCCAGAATAGCGAACGACGCATTATTACCGAACTTTACGAGCTTTGGGCATTTGGTTTCACTTTGGTACAAAATCATCCCGAGTGTGTACGTACATTGTTAGTTCATTACCACGGTAACCAAATTTTGAAACTTTTCTACGGAGGGATTGGAACAGGGCTTTTTGGACTGAATAACAAAATTCAATTTGCTTCTTTGTCGGTGGATATCTTCACACTTTAATGTACTCCCTCCATGTAATCAAACCTCTTTTCTTAGTCTAGATACACTTCACAGTTAGCTTAATGTTCGTCAGCTCAAATTAGTGTTTTCAATTGCAGCTTCTTACAAATATACTGCTTGAGTATTAAAGTATACTGTTCCATAAGTGATGCTTGCTGCTGATGATTAATATTAAAAATTAGAAATAAAAAATGTACATAGACATGTTGTACATTCTCAAAGACACAGATTATTTCGGGATTTCAAAGAGGAATGGTAGATTTCGGCTATCTGGCTCGGAAAACTTCTTAGGATGTGGGAGTAAAATCTTATAATCTTTTCTCCCCTGGCTTAAAGTACAAGCGCTCAGGCTATGGTACATTGTAAGTGTTAAGAAGGACCAATTCCTCACTCAGTGTTTGGTCGGTTGCATGTAAGAAATGTAATGTTGTAATGTTTTAAATTCTGAAGGATTCGAAATGACATAGATTATCTAGGGATTTGATAGAGAAATGGTAGATTTCCGCTATCTGGCTCGGATCACTTCTAAGGATGTGGGAGTAAAATCCTACAATTTTTTTTCTCCGCTGCCTTAAAGTACAAACTGTCGGGCTATCATACATTGTTAGTGCTATGAAGGACCATCTCCTCAATCAATATTTGGTCGGTTGCATATTACAATTGTGAACTTCTGTAATGCCCAGTGGCCATTGAACCAGGGAGTTGTACTCCCAGGTTGAACGAACTCAACTAAATACATGTATGCTCCTACTTCAACAGTTCCAGAGAGAGAACACCAACATTCTTCCAAATGGAGGAAACGTATGAAACACATTGTATAGGTAGCCTAGTTAAGACAAGGTTTAGCAAGAATGAAAACTACTCAAATACTTCCGTTTTTCTCAAACAGGGGCAGAAGAAACACCGATTGAGACGTTACTTTTCTGTAGCTATGTGATAATACACCCAGAGAATATACATTTACTTCCATTGCATTAGAGACCGACTGCATGGTCAAGTGGTTAGAACATCCGACGGCCAGCCGGAAGGGCGGGGGCCCGAATCCTGGCCGGGTCATACCAAAAACTTTAAAAATGGTACCTGCTGCAATTGTGCTTTGTGCTCAGCATAAGCAGTGGAGTAGGGAAAAGAAGTCAGTGAGCCACAACTGTAAAGAAGGCCTTGGCCGGCCCGACTTCAACCAATTGGTTAGAAACTGAGCCGTAAAACCTCATCTAACTAACTCCATTACATTACACCGAGGAATTTTGCAAAGGATTTCAAACTCCATTAGCCACTGACAATGCACACAAAGAACACGTGGAATTGTGGGTGAAAAGACAAAATGGCGGCGCTCATAACCAATTTTTCTCCCGGTTGGGGAAATTAGATTCTCCCATGAGAAATCTCCCGAACTGTTCCAGACTTTCCCCAGCTGCTAGGTTATCTGTGTGTTCATTTGGTTTTGCCTTTATTCGAGCTGTCTTTACTAGAAAAGTTTAATGCATTAGGTTGTCTACCGGGATAAATATACAATACAATAAATAGAGTAGAGAGAAGACTTGACATGCTCTCGAACCTATGCAAGCACTTTGAGAGCACTAGAAAGAATGGATGTGTTCTAGCGCTTACTCGCATGAAGTTATTTTGAAAGTTAATAATGGAACTATTCCAAATTTCGGTACCTGTACTCATAAAAATGATCTGCCTAGTTGTCTCTCAAAATGAGACTCCACATCTTGTCATCTTATTCAAAACATTGTACGCGGCGTATACATCTCCTTACCACCGATGTAGCAAGAGACCACTTCCCTTTTCTGGGAAATTAGTCCTTGTTGGTTTATCTACCCATTATCCATTGAAGAGATGTATCCAATTCTGCAGAAGGGTGAGACTGTCACTTCTAAGCAAAGTCAAGTTCAATAAGTCGCAAGCAATCTAAAAAGTATTACCCAAAGACATTCACATAACATAAAAATATAGGTAAAGCTGATAGATATATCCTGATATTTGAATGCATAGTGAAAGGATAGTATTTACCTTTACCAGCCTGTTCGTAAAATTTGTGTTTTGTCCAATTACAAGAGTTTAGGTACATCTATATACCCAACTAAACATTTCCTTTATATAACTTGGGTCTACCGTGTGC
Source organism: Holothuria glaberrima (assembly GCA_009936505.3). NCBI lineage: Eukaryota > Metazoa > Echinodermata > Holothuroidea > Aspidochirotida > Holothuriidae > Holothuria > Holothuria glaberrima. The sequence goes on from WURT03198748.1 coordinate 20,255, forward strand.
TGTAAAGTGGTGACCTTGAAGTTCACCCTATGACACATTTCAGGTATGGCACTAATTTTCATAACGTGACACAATTTGCTTCTATTCGCACTCATCACATTGTTCAACTAAAATTCTACCATGGTGGAAAAATGCTCTTGTGATTTTTTTGGACTATATTTATGACAAGTGAAAATAAAGAGAAAACATAACAGTACACCTATAGTGGATGGTTACGTGTACTTCTACTATTAGTGTGCCACCTATTTAAATCAGATCAATAATCATAAACTGAATGGTTAACTTCCTAACGTCCTTTTAATTGTGCTCTTGTGTGTTCGTGGTAAAGTGTGGTTTATATCAATAAGTGTTTACATATTTTCAAACTTATTTACATTTAGATAAACATTAAGAGAAAGGTTCAAGGTTCTTAATCATTCAACAGCATCGGTCCTTAATAGTTCGGTTGTGCTTTGGAAAACCATAATGTAAATCGAGTGGAATCGGGCCTGTGAAAGGCGAAAGGCAAAATATGATCAACATGAAAATCTTTGATCTTCATTGCTTATATTGAAAGTTAAGTGGCTACTAGCTGTTTTGAAACGATATGAATCGATTATCCTCGTCAAGATAAGTGGAAGTATAAACAGTTATCCAAATTGCTTCTGACAGGCCCCTACCAACGTGCCAATAAACTGCCTTACCATCAGCCATATCTTTATATGATTTATAAACGAGCAATTGTATTAATCATCAGTCCTGTCCCCGTGGCTAGAATGTGGTGACGTCGACAAGGCAAGAAGCGGTTCCACGGGAGGCCGAAAGGGCCCTTGAAGCAAGGTCTGCGAGATAATATTGGTCTACTTGAGGCTAGCAAAGGGCTTAACTGTAAGAACTAACACGGGAAGTGCGTGCAAGGATGGAGATTTAGAGTTTTATTTTTATTTTATGTGTTTGAGGTTGTTTCATGCTAATGGTGTTGTTCATTTTGACTTAATGGACTAGGTGAATTATTCTTTCATTAAATGCGCCACAATTTCTGTCATCGTTACCAAAGCAGTCTGTTTTGGGAGAGCTCAATTTCTCAAGCAAGGATTATTCGAATTTGAAGGAATGAGAATGTCAAACATAGCAAGAAAAGTTAAATACTTTCTATTTGTGGTGCTTGGAGGTAAAATGGTAATATTTTTCCAGACGATACGCATGGGCGTATTTAAATCATTTTATAAGTCAGATAAAGTGATTACTCAAAGCTAAATTGAGATTTAGTGTTGTCGAAGGTTTTTGAAGATGCTGACTTTGCTGCTAGTTTGGTACTTCGCCAACATAATCAAACAACGTTAATAATTAATAAAATGGGTAGCTTGATATCTCAGTATTATAAATGTAATGCTTTTAACAACACTGGAGAAAACCTGATTTATAAAATTTCATTTGTTTCTTACTTTTGTTACGCATTGGCATAAGGACAAGCAAAATACAAGTGTGGGAGCCAATGTCGTCTTTATTTTACATAGCCAAATTACACCGAGTCAGGATTGTGCAATAGGATGGTTAGGGCGCTTTTGGAACATTTCATAAAATTTTATTTAACTGATCTTATCATATTATGACTTTTGGAGAATCGTAGTTTTGAATATTGTCATATAATATCACCTTTACAACTTGAACTTGAGCTTGATTGCGAATTCAGATTCTTATTCCTTTCTATACACCACATTTGTTGAGGATTAAAAACATTGTTCAATGATTGAATAAATACATGGATAAGTTCGCACCGTTTTACTTGTCCATGACATTTACTTTTCGTTCCCCGCTTCACCCTTCCTCTCTTTAGTTTTTCTATTACACTCTTATTCACTTCCCACTTTGCGATAACTTCTTATCACATTTGTTTCTATTTTCTTCATTTCACTTCTGAATCAATATATAACTGATATTCATACATTTTATCACTTAATCAACTACTTCCTAAACTTGAATCTTCTGCCTTGTCTTCAAGTTTTTAAGGAATAATGTTACACTATGCTAACGTTGCTTAGTGTGGTGAGTACTTTGGCAAATACCAAAGATGTATATGGAATGTCATAAAGGCAAAAAAGACAACTCTGCGAAAAGGAAAGCAAAAACCTTACAAGATGATTGCATACCAAAAATGACAAAAGGTAGACGTCAAACAAACAGGAGAAATCAAGAACGCAAAGAGTCTCGTGATTCATGAGAGGGCTCCAATTGCGCTCATTGCTTGGCACGTCCAAGTATCATCAAGGATACTACAAGAGCTATACATAGTGCCGCATACACGTGACGTGTCTTAGTCTGCCCTCAGTCAGCATTCGATGTATCTTTTTGAAATTTTGCTTTTCTTTTAAATTTTATATTTTCGGTCTAATGGCCCCCTTTTAATTGTACACCTCAGCAAGCATTGCCAAGGAATGTATCGTAGCTGTCCATGCCATCAGCCCTCAATTCGAAATTTCTCCTCTTTTCTCTCTCTCTAAAAGAAGAGCGAAATACTCTTTCATCCTTTGGCGGATAGCTTCAACGACTCCAGCAACTCTGATCGATGTGGTACAGATGGCATTTGCGTAGATGTCTGTGAGGTCATTATACTCCATTTTTGAATAGTTCAACGATAAGCTTGTATTAGGCTTCACCCCTTGTAGGTATATGCTAGTGACATAACAAAATATACATGTTTACGTTTCAAAAAGGGCCAACAATGGAATGGTTGATGAGATATTTGTGCTCCCAAATATCCAGTTCCAAGATATCCTAGGCTTAATTGCAAAGACTGCCTGGACCACAGACTTTTATGACCATTGGTCTGAGTCGTCTTAACCATGAGTATTTTAGATTGACAACCCGATAACGTTACTGACCCTCCATGTAACACATTTAGTGTCTTTTTAGTTCGAGTAGTAAAAAATCACAATGCCAAAACGTACAAGTAGTCTTTGAAGAGTCCACTTTGAATCCGAACTTAAAAGGCTAGACAAACAGAAATGTTGATCGCAAGTGGGCGTCTAGATATTGAGTGTGTCCAATGCATATTTTCGTCACTCCTGGGTCAAGGGGGATAAAGCTCAGCGTTTCAACAAGTTGCAAGAAACAGTTCCATCAAACCCTGCTCTGTAAACTATATTTTGTCAATAAGTTTTAATGATCCTCACATCCACTTTCTGTGATGAGACAAATAATTCCACACAATTAGTAAGGTTCACCGTATCCTTCTGTTTAGTTGGTGAGGTTCGGATATTTCAAGTTAAGATGGGGTGTCAAATGTTTTTATTGGCAAGACATAAACATCTGCAATAAATTTCAATTGGCATCAAGGGTAGTTTATGACTGGCAAACGTAACTCGTACAAATATTTTTGTAAATCGTAAAGATTATTGTCAATGCAATACATTACCTTCAGTAAACAAAGAATTAACTTCTTACAAAAAGAAGGGAAAAGTCGTAAATAAAAATAAATGAGGGGCTCAAGTACTTATAAAGGTGATGAAAATGTTTGAAAAACGAATTAAATTGAGGCTTGAATTGAATTGAAAAACGCATGCCTCTGTTGTTGATGAATTCCTTTACGGTAATTGTCGTTTTTCTGTGAAGATCATAATAAGGAAAAACACTCAATTTAAGAAAACAAAACTTACGTTCTATATTTTTAAATGTCAAAGAAATGTTATCACAAACATGTTTTTTAACCTTTTTTTACATTGGCCTCGGGTCAATGTTTAGAGGACGGTAATGAATATTTAAATTTGAGTAAATGTTATAATATTTTAGATAGTAATATATTATCAACGTTATGTAAAGTTGACCGACAGTAATGTATTTCAATTTGTAACTGATGTCTCATATTTATGTAAATCTGAAATCTGAAGCATTTTAAAGTCAAGTCTTATTTCCTTCATTGCTTAAGAACATAACGCATTTATGAACTATCTCACTCATATCACGGGCAAAGTAAATCGCCTTTTTTTAAAAATGCTCATAAAAATCATCCCAAAAGTCTTGTATCAGGGTTAACATATACCACCAGCTGACCAGCAGGCGTGGTGATTTGGTCGTAGAACAGAAATTCTAGAAAAAGTCGAGTCCTTGAATATCTATGTTGCTTTTCTTTGCAATTTGGGGATAGAAGTATACGAGGGAAACAAATATCAACTTCTCTTTTGCAAAATGCAAGTATAAATGAAACACCCTTGATAGTTTTGTCTGATAACGATACACTTCAGAAGACACAACCCGCCGTCATGTTATACGGCAAATTACATTTTCTAAAACCACCCTATACTCTAGAAACGTACTGTTCAGATTGAACCGAAAACGGATTAAATGACACTCAACCAAAAACGAGCAAGTATTTGACTAGGTTTGGTTCAAAACTAACCATTTTCTGTTCAAAATGAACCATATTTAGTAAAATATTCGAACGGATTTTGGTTCAGTGCCTATTTTAACGGATTCGGTTCAAATTTCAACCGGACGTTTTTATAGAGTGAATAGTTAATGTAACCAGGATGTGGTCACCGGTTTTTCAACTATCTCCTGGTTAAACGGGTATCCAAAAATTTTTTTGGTTAAAAAATAACTAAAACTTAGTTGTTAACTTATCTGTTCACTGACTTTATTAATGACTGGTAAAACTATCTGGTTAAGAACATTTTCCTGGTTAAATTATAGCGATTCAGACTTGGCTGTTTTTTACCAGAATGTATTTGGAAATCCAATGACCGCCATCAGGATTGGATTTAACCAGAATGTTTAACACCAGCGCTAGTTTGTATAGTGCTTACTGTTTGGTTTGCAAGAACTTAATACTTCCCAAATTTTACCTTTTATAGCTTTTTTCTACTCATTGCGCTCTTCATCACTGGCAGTTTCCGTAGCGGAAGGGTTTTACCAAAAACTAAATTTACATGTATGAAAAAGGATCTAAATGTACGCAATGTGGTGAAACATCGAATTAAATCGGGCATGTCGTACTCGAAATATCAGCAAATGAAGTTACTACGTTTGTGACTGAAAGTGAGCTTGAAGCAAACATGAGTTATATCACTTACTCACATTGATGAGAAATGATTTGTTCCCTTTGTTTTGTTAGTCTGTTGTGTTGACATGAAGTTGATAGGGATAGGGGTCTACCATGGGAATTAGAAGTTATAAAATTTCCGTGCCTCTCATGCATTTAATTCGGATAACATGGGATTATGGAGGAAAAAAATTGATTGTAAAGTTTGAAGAAAATGAAAAGAGTGTTCATTAATGTGAGGTATGATGTCATATGTGCTTGCTTCAAGTTCACTTTGTATTGCAAATATGACAACTTCAACTGCTAATATCTTCAGAGCCACTCATCTGATTTCAATACAAATTTGGCCAGCATAATAAGAATGGGTACTTCTCTAACATATCAAAACTGGAATAGAGGTTAGAATCTCCTTTTAAACCACTGAAAAAAAATTAATCGTCTATCAAATCATTTCTTCACTCCCTACACTTTTTTGTCAGTTTTTATCAATTATTTTTTTCGAATTGAAACAAAAAGGAATGCACATCCTCACGAACATTAAAAAGTTGGGCCTTAATGAAATAAAGGTTAATGCAATAGAGACATCAAAAAGTGCGCTATCTAAGATTACAATGTTTGTCAAAATTACAATATATGTTACCAAAGTTTCAAAGTCGAGA
>WURT03198859.1:0-27301 GCA_009936505.3 Holothuria glaberrima
CAATAGGGCACACCTTCTCACTATGACGCATCCATATACCAAGTTTAAGTTTAGTCCATCTTTCCCTTGTTGAGTTAGAGCGTACCAAAGCGTCACAGACACACACACACGCACACACGCCAACCTGACTTCATAGGTTCCTTTGCTAAAGCAAGGAACCAAAAAGGAAAGAGGGCAAATCAATGAAGAGAACTAGAGGAAAAGGTAAAAAAATATTTAAGTAAAACATTAGATATTTACCAGATGATGTTGGATCATCTTCTGTGAAATCTGTAATGTGTTTGGTATTTGGGTCACTGTAAAAACTCGTGAATTTATGACTTGCTACGGCAGCTAAGACTGCTCCCTGGAGGTAAGACGATAGCAGGAGACTAATGAAAAGTAATACATAGAACATTTGATGTTCAACATGCAATCGACATTAACCATGACAACAAAATCAGCAGGAAATATGATAAGGATATTACAGCAGCTACTCATAGCAATGGAAGGAAGAGATCTGATGTTATAGGATAGCAATGTTGCTATCAATCAACTTAACATCTCCAATGACAGTGACCTCTCTGGAACATCCATTCAACTTCTTTTAAATTAAGTGATGAGTGTGAGATTTGTTAAGTATACTCTCTGCTTGTACAAACTGCTTCATCTAACTTACCATCTTTTAACCTTCATATGGTTTTACTCATTACTTACAATATCATAAACACATGCCTAAAGTATCTGCTTTACAAACACCTCACATATGACATTAAGATTTGTAAATGTCAAAACAGCAGCATTAATATCATACCTGCAGGGATATTCAATCTTTTACTAAAATGTTCCATAAAAGTTAAATAACATGACTCCTACAAAATTCTGAGACTATGTCACACAACAATTTAAAGCAGCAGTATTTGGATTTTAATTTTTAACAATCATCTTAACCATTCATTTTAAACTTGATAAAGCACCTCCACCATACACAAAAACAATGAATGCACTATACCAATTCACCAATAAATTATCTGTAAAATATTAATCCTACAATATCAGATCACACTGTCCTAGCCTTTTTTCTGGCTTTTGACTAAAACATCTTTTTCAAGACGACATAAGTGGCAATCAGTTACTTGATTTAATGGAGTGATTATTCTTGTTTCTTTTCAGTTTTCTTTTTCTTCTTCCCTTGTTTGCTGATTAGTGGGTGAATAAAATTCATTCTCTCAATGTAACCTATATGACAACTAACTCCCAAGAGTAATCTTGCTTTTGAATGATGCTCTAATAAAACACGCAATCATTAAATTGTAATAAATGGGGGACAAACATGCTTCAAAACTAGAAACTCATTGAAGTTTTTCAGATAGGAGATGCTACACAATTTTAGCAAATTTCAATTAATGTTTCATGGGCATCAATACATTGACAAAGAATTTTAAAGAAATACAACTGTAAAGGGGCCTTTGAGTTGGTTCACGAAATTCATGACTTTATGTCTCACTTGTTGAATTTTACTCGCATCTTTATGGTTAATGTTCAAACTAAGAGATTCTGCATATGTGACACATAACTAAAAGGGAAACCATAGGGTAATTAAAGATTAAAATCGTTTCTTACAAATTCACGACCAGACACTTTTTACCACTAGGTAGTAATCATATGCTACCTCTGTTCAAAGACAATAATGAGTGAGGCTTATACCAACTTGATTGACAGGCGTGCAACTCCTGTTATCAAAAGCTGTTGTGATCAAGGTTAGAGTTGTATGTACCTATTGTATATTCAAGAGAGCCTGGTCTATCAACGGCTTTGACAAGCATTCTGAACTCTTAAGCCCATAAACACTACAATTTGTGACATTTTCTGTAACTATAGGAAGTGATACATGAGTGATGAGGCTAATTAGAAGTATTGTTGTGCAATTACTTCCAAAAACTCGTAATAAAATAATCGATATCAACTTAAAGAGCCCCTTTATGGGGGCAAAACAAACAAGTGTGACAAAATAGTTATGACTGATGGATCTTCTAGTACTTTATAACACAGCAATGTAAATGAGTTATCAAAATAATCAACTTCTTAAAGTATTTAACATACAAATAAAATACGAATGCTTAATATACCAAGTCTGTTAACAAAAGAAATGTGAACATGGTTATACTGAGCCATTTTGCCAATCTTCAGTAAGTAAAGGCTATACAGAATGAACATGGTAAGACCAAACTTAATCCATATGGCATTAAACCCAACTTTCCTACTTGGCAGGACAAAAAGCCTTCTAAACATTTGCATCAGTGTCCACGAAGTGTTAGAAGTAGTAATGCCTGTTTTCATGTTTTTGCTGCACATTACATAGGACGTGACATTAGAAAAAGATAAAGAAGTGGGAAACCATGTAACACTTTTTAGGCAAGCCAATTATAGCAAGTATACTAACTTAGGTCAATGACTCACATCACTGCTAACCGACAGCATTATCAAGTGGTTAGAGCATCCGACTTGCAGCTGGAAGGTCGGGGGTTCGAATCCTGGCCAGATCATACCAAAAACTTAAAAATGGAACCTACTGCCATTGTGCTTGGTGCTCAGCATAAGCAATGGAGTAGGAAAAACAAGCCAATGAGCCACAACTGGGAAAAAGGCCATGGCCAGCCTGACTTACACCAATTGGTTAGAAACTGAGCCGTAAAACCTCATCTAACTAACTCACATCACTGCTTTGTGTAAAGTGGCTATAGTATCTCTCCAAAATATTACGATTACAGTCATATCTGTAAATACAACTGGTGACTGCCTTTTGATTGACATCAATTCAAAAAGTTGCTACACTCTAATTTTTCAAGGAAGACTTGTACAGTCAGTTATGTTTTCCATTAAGCTTAAACTGAGTATGGAGAGGGTGTGGCCTTCAGCAATATCAACTCAAGGCAAGCAATACAGTAATTTTCTCTGGGAGCTGAACTAGGCAGGTGTCTTTTGTCAATTAGAGGAGGAGCACAAAGTAGCTGGTAGAATTTGTAGTGTCTGGAGTGAGATTTTAAATACACACTTAATACAGCAGTGGTCTTGGCTCCTACCAGTTTAATATCAATATGTAAATTTACAATCATGTTACAGATATTGAATGAATTTAATGACATGAGTTTATGACAGTTTGTGAACAATATGCTGAATACTTACAACTTTATTTGAAATTTACTGCCTCTAGGGGTACAGAGATGTATACAAAATATCCCTAACAAACAATGACTGGGATTCATAAATGTTTCAAAAAATAATGGGATGTTAATTCATTGTCATGTCATATCCACATCATTACTTGAAACAAAGATCAAATGAAATATGCAAACACAATGAAAATACCACCATAATGTAAATAGGAGGTAAGTAAGAAGGGGGTGTAAATTTGGTCTACTTGCAGGTAAATAGGGTAATATAATGGCCTAAGTCATCTATGTAATATCTCTGCCGACTAGGTCCCACCCACCGGTTTCCTTTTATGCTTAAGAACTGTTTTTAATTTGATTACTGTCTTCTTTCATTACATTTTGTTTTATTAGCAAAGCAATTAAATCTTTCTTTTACAAAAGGTGTTCTATTAATATAACTCCATTACGACAAGAATACATGTCAGCAAAATTTTCCTGATATAATTTTACAACAAAAATGTATAATGGACTATGAGAACATTTGCATACATTCCAGGGTCACTTCAATGTTCTTCACAAAACTCACTAGCTCATGAGAAATTAAGTCGGTAACAAGCAACATGGACGTATTTCTAGAAGTTACAAAATACAAGGAGCAGCCCATCACCATAAGGGATATCCATTTTTGGTAAATTCTGAGTCCTGGTACTTGTTACATATTCTATTCTAAATTCCCAGCTAGTACTAGTAGTCAGTCAGCTATTACATTCTTAGATGTTTTCCATCTGATAGCCTACCTTCAATTTCCTTCTGGCATTGAATTTTTTCAGCTCCTCAACAGACTCATGGAGATGTATCTTGGGGGCAGTTCTGTCTCTTTCCTTCAAAGAATAAAAAAGACGAGATGTCCACGATTCTTTTCCTAAAAATTTTAAGAGTTAAAATGAGAACCTAGCATAGAAATATTCCATCGAATTACATAGTGATTAGACAAATCTTACATGATTACTATGACAGTCCCCCTTGTAGGTCAAAATCAGGGGGTTATGTTGAAGCAATGCTTTGAAACTGAACCGAGGAAACCAAATATGACCCACATTACTGTCATTGTTTAAGAAGTATTATCAAAATGTCACACCAGTTAAGCACCGTTTTTATTTTTATTTATTTATTTTTTTTTTTTGAGGTTGCTGTTACATTAATCTGTCTGCTTTTACAGTTATTAAGTGAGATAATGTACCAGCCCTGGGTTTAACATACAAGATTTTACACTCCAACCAACTGCATTTGCCAAAGTGCTACTGGAAATTCAACCCTGTTGACAGCAAATATCATTCTATGAAGCCACTTGTGTTTCTCTTTTCTGTGATTAAACAATAAATACTTTTGGTTTTGAAAAACCAACCAAAATATTACTGCTGCATTACAACCAATGAAAAGAGTTATCATAAAGCTCTAGACCTTAAGTGTAGAATTACAAGAATATATATATTAGAGGTCGTTAAATGAATTTCAGTCATCTAACTCCCATTTTCATAGCTTACTCTGTTGCTGAGATACAAAAAGTTGAAATTTACTTACTTAATTTGAAAAAGTTAATTGCACAATAATCTGTGATGTTTTACTTGTACAATTCACATTCCCCTGCCTTTGTTTCCTTTTAAAATTAAGATGTTTATAAAACCTCGGAAAATTACTGTTTACTTGTACAGCACGTTGCACAAGAGGGCTTGTATGGTCAAGTCACCATATAACAGTTAGACAGTGATCATATTTCGACACAAAGATGCAGTGGCTTTCGAAAACACAAAGAAAAACAAAGATGGTATTAATTTATTTAGTACAAGAATGGCATCACAAGTTATTGTGCAATCTACCATTTTAACTTGAGTGAATAAGCTTCAATGTTTTATATCCCAGCTTAGGAATGTCCTGAGAAGATGGAAGTTGGACAACTTGGATCCATTTATCAAGCTTTGTAAGATTTTTTTTTTCTGACATATCAGGTACACTTTAACCCAATTATTTGATATATACTTATTTTAATGTGAATTACTTATGGTGTATCATGAAAAGATACGACAGCAATGACTGTACGATACAAGGCAGAATAAGGCAATTATTTTGTTAGGTTTTTCAGTTTTCTACATGTAATCTGTACAAACTCTCACTCTTAGCCAAGGATGTGCCAACACCTCCTCCACTGTCAACCTTTCTTTAGGATCAACACGAAGCATCTTCCTCACTAGGTCCTTTGCTTGGTCTGACAGACCCTCCCATTGACGTGGCTTCATCTGTCACAAGAAATATCACAAAAATAAATCCCTTGTAGCAACAAACATTACACAACACCCCAATTATTTCACCTAGTAATTCCACAAAAATACTTAGCAAAAAACATATAAACCACCTCGTCTAAGCTCTCTTGGATAATCCACCTTTAAAAACCACAAGGAAAGGATCACTGACACAGGGTAGTAGCTAAACCAAATTATGATTTAAGCATACTAAAACTGAAAACGCTCCCTAAGACCAATTTAGACCAGATTTCCCATGCCTGATACATACTAAAGCTGGTAAAACTTCTGAAGCACAACTGGGACAACACTACAAATTATGCTAGTCATATGTAAAACTATTTTAACTCCTGAAGCCCAATTGTGACCAGAATATATATATGTACCTGAGTCATACTAAAACTATGATAGAAGTCATGAAGCTCAACTGAGACCAACTTTCCCATATCTGAGTCATACTAGAACTGATAATATTCCTGAAGCCCAATTGAGACATTTCCTATCTTTGAGTCATAAGACCTGATAAAATTCATGAAGCCCAGTGAGCCCAGATTTCTCACACCCAAGCGTTTCTCTTTCCACAATAGCTTGTACATTATAAAAATCTCAACTGGATTTCTTCTGATCAGACAGAATTTTACCATGTCTCTAATGCCTAGCATTTTTGTAACAATCCTCATAAACCCTTCCTTTCTCTACAAGGAGTGTTCGATAGAAGTGACTCTCTGAGGCACACCAGCAATTTCTTTTCTAGACCCCAGTCTGTCACGGTTTTTCACTTGGCATTAGTGTCACTTCAATTGATGGTCATTCTTCAGGTCACAGCTTGTGTGTTTAAAGGCAATAGGCAGTCGCCACAAAATTTGCTTTGAAAAATCAGCAAACTCTTGCCAATCTCCTCTAATTGCATTACAAGCACCTCTGAAAACATTTTGAACATAACTATTACAAACAATAGGTAGAACAAGGAGCAATTCTCCTTGAAGTTCACAATCCACTGACAAAAATACTGTCACATGATCAAAATAGGATATTCTTAAACTAGAATGAGGGAGCATATTAACTCTGATTGGGGTGACTGCATTTTCCCTTTAAGTAAGTGGGTTTATGGTATGAGGGCAAGGCAGGACCCTAGGTAAAACTGTGGTACAATGAATGCTTATCAGTCAAAATGACCAACAAACAGAGGGACTTGCAACACAAGGACATCTGTGGAAAGCCAAACAGTCTGCTAGGTATGCACTATATGAAGGCCTGTTCTAGCTGATATCATATATGCCGATATTTTGGATGTCAGTATCAGCAACAGGTTATAAAAGCTGATATCCAATACCAGTATTTGAGCAATGAACGAACTGGGGGGGGGGGAGGATTCATAAACATTTGTGTAAGTTCTTGCGTAAGTCAAAATACTTACGCACTGCATAAGAACTTTCTTAAATGGTATTCACAAAAACAACTTACGCAGCTTGTAAAGATACGCTGCATAACTGCAACAGAAGCACATTAACCAATCGTGTGCAGTTAAATCTTACTTTGTCAGATTTTGAGCCAATCACACTGACTGTTATTGTAAAACGACGCTCAGTCTTCTGTGGCAACACGCATGTTCCTATGTTCCACACAACTATGCACAACGGGAGCCTCTGTACTGTGTTACTATGGCTTTTCTATACTTACGATAACTCTGAAGCTTATGTAAAGTTACGCAAAAAAGTTACGAACTTTTTCCTTTGTGAATACCAACTAAGAAAGATACGTTGTGTAAGTCAGACTTACGCAATTTTTTGTGCGTACCTAGTCTTTATGAATCCGGCACCTGTACACTAAGTCACAGGATACTGGGCGCTAATCAAGTATTGTTTCAGTCTCATGAGCTGAACTATTAGAATTTAAACTAGAGCATATCAAAATAATGTAATATTTTGTGAAATAAAGGACAAGAAGTATTAGGTAATGCTGGTATCTTTAAGGGGATATGGCACCTCCCCAAACCAGGAAGTTGCTAGCAACTCTCTGCCCAAACGTATTTAGGAATATCCCTAGAGTTCTTTATACCGTTGATAACTGCACTTTGACATTCATTCAAAAAATTCCCAAAGCTCCCTGGTTTGGGAATCTACGAGCCCCGATACTTACCTCCTATTTACACAGATTACAGATTACCTCCAGATTACAGTTTCACTCTGGTTGGTCAACAAACAGGTTGTAAAAATAAGTTATACTTACACTATATCGACCTTTACAGATCATGTCAAAAAGACGATCTTTGGTTCCAAAGAATGGCAGTGATCCACTGAGAAGAATGTAAAGCATAACACCACAGCCCCAAATGTCCACAGGCTTCCCATAGGGCTCTCTTTTAACTACTTCTGGGGCCATGAAATGAGGAGTACCAATGCGTCCTGGACAGAACAAAATGAAATAAATAGTTCATTCAGTAGGTATTATCCTAAACAATGCTTTATTCTGATCATAAACAGTGCTTCTATGTACCATAATTCCCATAGTGGTCTAGAGGATACTATAATGAGTACTTAAAAACAGATTTAATTTACTAACACAAATATTTAGTGACAAAAACCCATCAGTCATAAAATGCTGAAAGAAACCTCACTCTTACAAAATGAAAACAAGTCTATTGCAAGTCTATTTCAAAATACATTAGGAAAAAACCTACACTGACCTTTCTTCATTCCTCTTTCATACCTAGAAATATACAAATCTAGCTGAGTTACCATTTAAAACTAGTCCTAAACCATGTCACTCTTGGTTAACAACATTTGGGGTCCCACAGGAATTTATTCAATCTATGATACTGTATTTCTCTGCAGTATAACATCACCTCACACCACACCACAATACCATCCACTCATTACTAAACATTAAATTGCAAACAAAAGTTAAAATTTGCAAAATTTTATGATACAACAAAAAGACCAAAAAAGAAAGAAGTAACCAGATATCAAAATGATACAAGTTGATTTCATCTTGAGCAAAGAAGAGTTTTCACAAACATTTACAGTGGGCTTTAGCATCCCACTCCCCCCCAATTACCTCTTTCCTTACAGCATATACCCAACTACTACGTAGACAGTATATTCACTACAGTTTATTGGCATCATGTGGAGATTACACATCTAAAGGCAACACCTTGGTGAACTTTTACACCATTGCAATGTGAATTTGATTGTGTCCAGAGAAGAAATCATTTGAAATTGAATTATGCAGCTGTAACAAGCTGAAGCAAACATTATAACATCAAACTGTAGTAATTTGACCTGTTATGCAATTTCTCTTTTACAACATAATAGGTGTTACAGTCACAAAGTAAAAGGCAAGAAAGAGGCCTATAACAGGAGAACCAATGCAAAACCAATCAGTAACAGTGTCAAGAAACTGTAATTACTTTACCGTTAAGCTACCTGAAACAGGGTTTGCTCACTGAATTTATTGTCACAAGTAATACCTATATGAAACAAACCCCTTGAGTTTTACTATAAACTAATTCTACTTGCAAAGAGCAAATAGGGCTTGTAAAACTCTACATATATGAAACAAGTATTGCAATAATGTAGTCAACCATTCAATCTTAAGTATTCACTCATCTTGCCTTAACTGAAATTCAACCTACATTCATGTCACAAATTCTCTAACACGCATGATCTCTACAGTTTTCTGCTCATCTTATTCTATAACGTACACATGTAACATCATTTGGAAGTTTTGCAGATAGTAAACAGAACAAATCAGGAAGCTAGTTGGTGGTCGACCTGAGAATAGCATTCATGATGGGCAAGTATGAACAGTACTTAAAACAGATTAATGACTATTCCACAAGTGATATCCTTTCATTTAAAGTTAATAGAATAACTGACATTTCTAGCTACCAGATTTGTAGTGAGTATGCACTCCTACTTGTGGCTTTGCACAATTGTCTGTACTCATACTCATGAGATCTAATTTGTAAGTACTCGTACTCGTACTCACAAATTTTGAAAGCTCTGCATAGGGGCTAATGCAAAATTTTGCACTTATACTAATAAAAAAGGATGTACTTGTACTCACAACACAGACACTGCCCTTGTACTGGTACTCATGACATTGTACTCACACTACAAGTCTGATAGCTACTTCCGAATATTCACTTGTCACTACCAAACATCTGTATCCTTAACCAGTACTCACCTATCATTACCCATCACCCTACAAAAAACTACCCCCTTAATTATTTTCTTCTACCCTCTCTTTGCTAACTACTATCCTCATTACACTATTCTTTGTTACACACTATCTTCCCTTCATTACTTACTATCTTTTCCTCAATAATCTAAAGCCTACAGCTGTGACTGTTGGAATTGCTCATTTTGTTACGTGGATTAGCCTCTTCTTTTATGGTACGATGCATGAATTTTTCAGTGTGAAACATATGCATGCTGAACATGATTACTGAAAACATGCCAGCATACTTCATCTGCCCATGCACTTATTTTAAATATTCCACTGAGTGGAATTTTTGGACGATTTCCCAAATTTCACCAGCTAAACCATGTTACATAATGAATAAACTGCCTATTTTTTTTTTGGTAAATCATAACCCAGTTTTATTCACTTTTTATTATGTGAATACTAATAAGGGTGTGAGCCTGCTACCAAAATAGTTCCAGATTTCAATGTTGCCGCTTCGAAAATCTCCTCATGTTAAACATGCGGATCTCTTGTAGAAAGTTCGAACATCTTATTTTTAGCTGTACATGCACAAATGCCCCAAACTAGGAAAGAAACATCTTACGGCCATCTGTTGCCTGCTTGGAAGATTTGTTCCTTGCATAATAAATAAAGTTGGTTTGGAAATTTGGGAGCAGATCATTTTCCTTTCCGGAATATGGCATGCTGTATACCACTGCTTGTATCTCAGCCAACATTTATTCAATCAAGGAATCGGGTAGCAGAAACATCTTGACTTTTTATCTTCCTCTCTTACCATGCTCAGGGGCTTCAATCTGTGCTTTGCCTACAAGTTACCTATTACCTTCCTTCATTTTCCATAATACCAACACTTTACCTAATTAATCCACTACTCTCCTGCTGTTACCCACTGATAATGCTCTCACTACACCACTACTCTCTGTTCACTCCCCACTACACCGTCTTCATACCTACTGTGTTACCTTCACAACCTACTACACCCTCTGCATACCTACTATATTCTCCATTAACCACACTTTACACACCCTTCTTCATATCTACTCCCCTCTCTTCATTATCCACTATGATTTTTCCCTTACCCTCTATAATCTACATTACACACTAGGAAGTCTTCATTACCAGGGTTCCCAGCATTTCATGAAAACAAAATTCCCTGAGTTTTCCCTGAGTAAATCCAGAAATTTCAGGAGGTATTTCCATTGCAAGAAATGCTCAGGACATGGTGCAGACACATGAGCATGGTGTGCTGCTCATGACAGCTGTGGAGGCAAGAGGTGCTCAACTCCCTTTTGGCTTTTTCATTTTTGGAAAATACAGTCACATTCAGAGACCTATGACAGTAATACTGTACATCTATTGTGTACTGTAGTCTATGATACATGCATACAGCAATCATTCCCAGTGTATAACATCAGATACTTAAAAGTCACCACAGCCAAACAGTAAGGAAACATGTTAATGTACGTCCACTTCAGAAGCAGAAACTGGACTAATTGACATGAATCTAAAATTACTAACGTTAAGGCCTAATACATGCACACATCAAAATCTCAGAAAGATCATTTTTTTGTCAATGTTCAAATTCCCTGATTTTTCCTGATATTTGCTGTTTTCCTCAAACTCCCTGACTTTTCCCTGACTGGAAAACGTAAAACTCATTTTCCAGGTTTTCCCTAATTTCCAGACAAGCTGGGAACCCTGATTACCCACTTGGTTATCTTTATTTCCCTCTTCTGTCCCTTTTTCTTTGAACTAGCATAATTTTCAATTTTTTAGTTGTTATATTTTTGTGAAAATGGCCCTTATGGCCCTTAAGGCACCTGTGGCAATCATCCCCTATGCCCCCTTTTAAATCTTGCGATAGACAAAACAATTTAAAACTTTTTTCAATAATTATTGTCAAGCAAAATACAAGTATGAAGGGATTTAACTGACTAAATTCCTCTAAACCACAATGACAACTATTCATCAAAAATTCAGCAAAGGGTTCACTTCCGTAATTTATAAGCCCTGCTTTACTGATAAGTCAGAAATATAAAACACTTCTTAATGCTCATAGATGATCCTTCCTAGCACCTAATCCAGAGAGAGACAAAAGAAACAATGGCAGCCTTGATAGTTTAAAAGTGTATCCCATTGTGAGTGTTCAACATTCTCTCTTACAGGGTTTCTGAGGTTAAAAGAATACAAAGTTGCTTTAACCTCTTAATGAAATGTCAATAGGTAACTAAGTAACTTACAAATATTACAGAAAACCTGAACAGTTAAATGGAACACATCTCAGTACCTCAACTTAAGGCGACTGTAATTTCCCAGGAAACATATGATTGGTCATGACTCTGTGGCATCATCAAATGGTATATAGCGTGTGGTAAGCTGCTAATGCTTTCTCTCCTACCAAGTTACACACATACTTCTGATACAATTTTTTCTTCAGATTTGAACTCATTGGGAGAACTCTCCCCCTCAATGTACTCCTCTATGGAATTGATGTAAAGTCATCATTTTGTATTCACCAAGAGCGTCCTAACAACTGACTTTTATAAAAATGTAAACAACCTTTGGTTAATGTCAGTGAAATGTTCCATTTTACTAGCCTCAAGTTTAATGTATCTCCATGTCGTGAAGTCCAACCTGTGCTTCAAGGGCCCTGGCAAGATGATAATATACTCTATTTGTGAAGTCCTCAGAGATTTACAAAATGAACCATGCACTAACCACTCCAGTTCCTGCCTCCTGGACCTAAAGAAGACATTTATTCCCATAAATCAGAGTGGGTCCCATTCTTAAGCCATTTTCCCTAGACTGGGAGGGCAAAAGACCCTTGCACTAATCCTTTACAGCGGTACCAAGCAAAAGCATTAAAGAGGAAAACATCAATCATAAACCCAGGAAACTCCTTAAAAGAAGGGTTTAAGCTCAAATCAAGTTTTGACATATTACAAGGGTACTTACTCTAAACATTTGGTGGAATTTGCATAGAGATCTGATGTGTGGTTCTCAAGATATTAGCAGTTGGAGTTGTCACATTTTTAACCCAAAGTGAACTTGAAGCAAGCACAAATGACATCATAGCCTAACATTGATGAGTTACTGTTTTGTTTTTCTTTAAACTTTACAACCATTTTTCTCCATCATAGTCCCATGTTACTAGAATGTGATTGCATAAGAGGCATGTAAAAATTACCAACTTCAAAATCCCCATGGGGAGCTCCTATACCTATTAACTTCAAGGTCAACACAACAGAGTGTAAAAACAAAGGAAACAAAGCATTTCTTATAAATGTGAGGGAGTGATATAACCACAGCTTGCCTCAAGCTCACTTTAGGTCACAAATGTAGTAACTTTATTAGCTGGTATCTCAAGAAATACATGTCTGATCTGAATGGAACTTTCACCAAATTGCATATGTTTAGTTTTTCTTTTACTCCTGAAAATAAATTTTTTTAGCTTAAATCTTTCCTTTAATTTAGCAATAGCACCTCACCTCCTGCCACCATGCCTGATTCTGGTAGCTGCATGGCAATACCAAAGCCTCCAAGCTTCACTGGTGCAGAATTCTCCTTTGTAGCCAACAAAACACAATGAGGCTGTAAAAGAACAAATCAATGTTTCAATGAAATTGAAAATTTCATGGCTAAATTATTTATGTAGGCTACTGTTTTATTTATAACCACCAAACAACAGCATGATAATCTGGGCCATTAGGTGAAATGACACTTACTTGTCCCCTCTAACTGCCTACACACACACACATACACACACAAAAAACTACAAACATATGTGAAAGCTAAAAAGTTGTGAACAATGTACAGTACCATCCCAAGACTGTAAGACTATGACTGGAAAATGCCATAACAACTATTATAAATGAAGCAAGCACTCTGTACAAGTACAATGGTCCTGTAACAAATTCTCCCATAAAAACTCAAAGTTTTCATGTTAGTCACATGAGATCAAGTACCACTAAAACCCATCTTATCCAACATTTCAAGGGGATATGGCATCCCTCAAAACAGAGAGTTGCTTGCCATTCTCGGACAACACATAAATGGGAATATCCCCAGAGTTCCAAATACAGTTGATAACTGCACTTTGATTGACAAACAGGGAGATGCTATTGGACAAACAATACAGCTTTACTCTGGTTGGTCAACAATGAATAGTACAGTCATGTTGTGTTCCCAATTTAGCTCACACACTGTTTGACAATATTGGCTCAAGCAATTCAAACCCAGTGCAGGCTACTGCAGCTCTGGCTAAAAGGTGTAGTAATCAGACAGGAGGTTCAGTTTGAACTGGAGGAGCTAGAAGTTAACAGGTAGAGAGGATTGTTACTGACTGGGGTGACATTAGAATGCCTTTAAATACCCCAATCATGCCAAGACTGTTCACAAATGTATTTAAAAAACTCAATTGTACAATTTCTTTAACTCAACATGTCTTAAACTGTTTAAAGATGAAAACAAGTAAACAGACTGATCACTTTCTCTTTAGTTAGACAAGTTCCAGATTTTTAAGGCATTTTTCAACTCTCTGAATTTTCTAGAACTGGCAGAAAAAATACTTATTATCCAGGGTTCCCCCTGATTTCCAGGGTGACTGGGATGCACTAACATAATAAATATATGTTAGTAATAAAGTAACAGTTTACTTATGCAAAGCTATTTGGAATGAAAAAGTTTGCACATGATTTTAGATGACTCTTCATCTAAGATTCAATTTCAACTTGGAAATGAAGTCACAATTAACTCAAAGCATCTGTCATAAAATAGCCAATATGACCTCAAAATGTGTCAGCCCTGGAGGATGGCAGGACAAAAATGACCTTGGTTTGATGTTGCCAAAAATTATCACAAAAACAATAACCTTCACTAAGCTAAAATCATGGTGAAAAGCCCAGGGGCTACCGGGCTAAAATAAAATTTTTATTTCTAATACAATTATCTTGATTAAAATGTTCAATACATGAAAGAAAATTTAACAGTTTATACACATGCATACTACCATGACTCCAGATCAAGAAGTTTTTGTTGTAAGTTTTCTATATTTTACCATTTTCCCAACTTCTCCCCCTTCCTCCTCTTCTCTCTCCATGAATCAAAACTGGCGCCCCTTCCCTAAGCTGAAACCTGTACATGCTACTCTAAAGGAGAATTCCTCAGGCAAGCAAAACCATCTTTTGAGATTTCTTATTTTAAATCTTCATACTTCAGGAATGGAAAAAATCCATTTAACTCGAAAATCTCAGAGCAAAGTGCCTAGAGTCTGCAGTCATTATAAATAAAGATCTCATCCACTTTTTGAAAGATAAATGGATCACTCAGGGCTATTAACTTTTCCAAGGTTTTACTTTTATCTGAGACACATCTATCATTTTGGCTCAAAATGTTAGTGAGTCATTGGCTGTTACACATGATACTCCAGGCAATCTGTTTATCTTACATGGCACTTTCATCAATTCACTTTGTGGAATGACAGACGACACTAGCACACATCACAGGCATAACTTTAAAAATATTCTTTGAAAATGTTGAGATTGTTTCAAGATTCCAGTTAGTATGTCATTGTAAGAATGCCACTTATAATGGGAATTCCCGAGTTGTAACTCCTATGGCCATGTGTGCTTGACTCCAAAAATTATGGAGTAACCGTATCCAAGTAGGCTTATACATGTATAATGCATAAAGGTGCAAAGCACTGTTGGTGTGACATGTTGCACAAGAGAAAGCATGTGAGAAAAACAGAAGGTAAAATCAGTCAAACCAACAGTAATAGCCATTTTCACAATTAAGCTAAAGCCATGACAGTTATGACTTATATATTCCATTCCACTGTAATTCAGTCAACACTATTGTTATGTTCAGTTGCACCTAAGTTATTCAGCCAGGAAATATGTGGTCATCTCTTGGTGAATGCTAAAATTTTCATGATCAAAAATAAATCTTGAAAATGTGAAAGGGAAATGGCACTTAAAGGCAGCAAGCCTTTGCACTAATGTTGTTCAGAGATAGTCATCTAGTACCCCATAATCTAAACAGCTGGTAAAATCAACCACAAACTTGACAACTGTTTGATATCTTGACTGAAACCATACTATCTGCTGAAATGTAGGTAATCAATTATATTGGATTACTGTGAAGCACCCTCTCTCTGGTGGGAGTTATACATCAAATATCTTAAAATCACCTTCAACAGGCAGTTGTGGTTGTGCACACCCTCAAGTCAAGGTACACATTGACTTATAACCTGTGTGGTATGTTTGTACCGAGGGTGTAGATACCTGTACTACTGTTTTGCACTCTTAACCCCATCCATACAAGACTATATCCACCGTGGGGGAGGGGGAGAGGGGGGGCAATCACATGCTGGTGCTGGCAACCTTATACCACAAGGGTTTGAGGTAAGTCCAAATAAAGGATGCTATAGCAAAACTGAATCTGAGGGAAGGTGCACTAACAGTAACCATCACTGTGATGTCTCTTTCAGGGGCAGCACAACACACATCATGCCATGGCTACAGCTGTGGGTAATGTCAAGCCTTGCAGCATCATGTGTCCCTACCTTGATGTCCCTGTGGATGATGTCATTATCATGGCAGTACCTCAAAGCTTCAACTATCTGTCTCATATAATGACTGAAAGAGAAAAGATCAAAATTGTATTCAAAAAGTACTGCACTATTCAAAACTGAAGGAAATTCTAAATTGTATTAATACAAGCTCAAACGGAAAAAGTGCATTTACCAATGCTCCAATATAGCATACAAGAAAAGTAACTTTAACCATTTTTAGACCATTCAGTCTAAACATTAAACTCTAGTAATAACTTTTCCAAACTACTATGCATTATAAGGGTAACGGATGTAGCCTAACTTCAAATTTTGAAAATTTGGGCCAAAATATTATTCTTGAGCTGTAAATAACTGAATTCCTTTTTGTGAGAACCTTAATTCTTGAAAATAAAGCTACCATGCTGTCTTATTTTGAATTACCCATTATTCTATGTCTATTAATCATAATTTTAAAGATATTAAAATTTTCTATAGAAGAAATGCAATGTTTTACATGAATCACTAAGTTACTTGATACACATTCCTCCTTCATACTGGCAAACAGCAAATGCTACTGCATTTATTCAAATTTAAATGTACGAAATCAGCCTCACAAAATTATTGCCGAATTCCATACGTCTGAAGTAAACTTTGTATCCATAAGTTGTTAAGTGAATGTTGGATAACTATTCCTCAAGGAGTTAATTACTTTGGCTAATCTGTGACATATAGTGTAAGCGGTCCGATGCATGAATTTCCAGTCATTATTGTAGTTCTTGCAGGGACAGAGGGATTTCAATACCTAAATCGGTCTTAAACTAACCAGAAGAAAGTTGTGAAGTACTGTACTTGCTCACTTAAGTTAATTCCCTTCCCTTATGCCATTTGTGATGTACATAAGGCTACAGAAGTAAACAAAGCTTACAAAGGGTGTAATTCAAATCATTTGCATCCCATATCTGCAATATACTTCCAAACCCACCGTAAATCTTTGCTGAACAAGCACCTGAAAATCCTTTAAACCCTTCAAAAAGGATCCAGAAAAACTAAAAATATCCAAAGTATTCCCAAAGGAAGAAAACCAGAACATAAATTATGTGTTTAAGTCTTCTCACTTGGCAAGCCAGAAGAGGACTGGGGGGCTGCGCTCTATTGGCCTCTTCAAAATTTTGAAGTTCTATGAGGAAACCAGGCTCTCTACAGTTAAGAAATTTCTAGTAATTACATGCACAACTTGATTAAAGTCAATATTGCTGTTTCATTAATGTCGACTATCCTAAGGGGATACTCAAATAAAATGATTTTTTGATAGCGATGCTTGAAAAACAGACATTGCCCTTCAGGTCTTTCATAAAAAGCTGTTAACGTAAAATGATCAAACTCCAACCTTAAAGATTTCTGAGATTTATTGAAATAACAGAAATAGAAGCATCTCCAAGGGACTGCTTAATTATGAAAGGTGACTTCTTATTCACTGATGCTATCACGAATTACCAAGGTCTGACTTGTAACAAACTTTACTTATTCTCAAAACAAATACCAATGACAAAAATTCTCTCACACTAATCAAGGATGACAAATTTACATCTCTTATGAATGATAACTTCCCCAGGACTCATACAAGAGTCATGCTGTAGAAGAATTTCACAGCCTGTCTCAAAGAAAACATTTGTCAAGTAATACAGAACAATAATTTATTCAGAATTTATATGATACTTAAACCATGAAGGTTGGGAAGCATTTTATGCAGTGAGAAAAGGATACAAAGGAAAAATAATTTATTTCATGAGGAACTTTTATGTCTACCAGGGAAAGCAAACTTAATAAACAAACATTCATCACTTTACCAAAACCTCACTGACACAGACATGAGATGCTCCATCAGATATTCAGTAAATAGACAAAACATACTGCCAGGGAGTGCTGAGGACTACAGAATATGATATCAAGTTGGTTTTCTCTTGGAAATTTGGGAGTTTATTAGCTTTTAAAATTATTATTATCTTTTGTTTTATTTAATTTTAGTAATATTTATTTTTTTATCTGACAGCTATACTTACATAAAACATTGAAAACTTTCTACTGCACAAATGTGAAACAAACACCATCAGAATTTTATACTGTGGCTCCCCCAAACTGCAAACTTTCTCATTTTAAGAGGCTATCCTTCTACCACAGCAACCCAACAAGGTTGGGTAACAGTTTGAAATACACACTGCCTTGAAATCTCTACAGGTATTCTGTTAGATTGATAGATATCACATGAAGGTTCACTTGTATCACATTTGCATCCATTTTTAAAGTCTGCTGTGAATGTAAAAGACTAAAATTTTTATGTCTTAATGAAAAAATTGACAAGCTCTAACACTTTACACATGTTTTTGGCCTCCCATCTGTTGGTCTTAGACTTATCAAGTGAAAAGAAATGTTTTAGATCTGGGATGATATGATTTGAATAATTTAGTTCAGAATTCTTTGGTCTCCCATCAAATGGAAAGCTTTAACATCTTCCTTCATTCTACTGCGGACAGCTTCATCATCTAGCTTCTACAGTATGCAAGTTTGATGCAGAAAATATTTATAGACAAGGAATCACATACGATAATACCTACAGGTAAGAAGGAGGTTCGTTCAAATGATCGAGTGTGAGGTAACAGGCATGAATCATGGACAGGATGTCTTTTACAATGTCTTGGTATTAAGTACCTTTAATACTGTAGGCCTGGCTGGGTTACCCTCCTTCCTCTATTTCACAGCTGCAATGGAGGAGGGGTGGGGGATGCAGGGAGTGCCTTGCTTGGATTTCCATGAAATGGCTGAGCACCAAGGCAATTTTGTGGATTCTAAAAAGTCACCAAGGTACTTAAGCTACTTTCCATCCTTTAAAATCCCAGTGCATTGTAAGTTTAGGCATTTGGTGGCACAAAAGAACACCAACAGGGATCAGAAGTTTGAGCAAAAATGCACTGAGATTTCGATGATTCTAAGTATAGCCATGTTATCCCATTTCTTTCTGTCACTGGTCGAATACTATATTAATGTGTTCTCAAAATACAGTTTGTGTTCATATTTGATCTTGGTAATTCTTGCTTTTTGACGTCTGGTGACCCCAGGTAAAAATCTTGGCAATCCTTGCTTTTGGACCTCTGGTAGCCACAGATGATGATCTTGGGAATTCTTGGAAAATTTTGCATTTTTGACATGTAGGGTGACCAAGATAAAGATCTTGAGAAATTCTCTTGTTTGACCTGTAGTGACCCCAAATAAAGATCTTGGTTTTTCAGAGTTAGACCCCCTGTGACCGTGGATGACCTTTGACCACCAAAAAAAAATGGGTTCTCAGTCTCACCATAACACATCTGCATACTAAGTATGAAATTTATCCAAGTTTCCTTCCTCAAGATATTGGGTTTTAAACAAAGTTTTCAGGGTTTGAACCCCGGTGACCCAAATGACCTTTGACCTCCACCAAATACAAAAGGATTCTTTGTCTCATCATAACGCATCTACATACTAAATAGAACATTCATCCAAGCTTCCTACCTTGAGATATCATGTTAACAAGGTTTTCAGGGTTGACCCCCTGTGACCCAGATGACGTTTGACCTCCACCAAAAACTATAGGGTTCCTCCTCTTACCATAACACATCTACATACTAAGTATGTCATTCATCTAAGTTTCCTACCTCGAGATATGGTGTTAACAAGGTTTTCAGGGTTTGACACCCAGTGACCCCAGATGACCTTTGACCCCCACCAAAAATGATAGGGCTCTTGCTCTGACCATAACACATCTACATAAAATAAAAATGTAAACTATCACTAATGTGATGATGCTGAAAAGAATATTACCCACAGCTGGTGACTGGCTAGTGTGACAAAATTTCAATACATGTTATGTACTGAGATAAAAAAAACCCTCAAACAACACATATTAACGACCTAAGCCTATTCCAGACACCCTGCACAGTCCATCAGCCACAGTATGGGGATTCTCATGTCAGAGTATGATGCAACAAAAGCATTGTAACTTAGCCTACAAGAGACAGAGATAAACATGTATGCAGTCATATAGACATCTTTCACTGACAAGAAGTAAATAGGGAGGCCCAAAGGTTGCATCACAGCTGTCTAACAACACAATGTCAGCAGTGTAACTGCTAAAATTATGAAATGTTCCATTCCTTAACACTATTTGCTAAGCTAAACGTTCTCCATTTGCAATAATCATTGCTATTAAAGTTCGTACCTTTATGTGCTCCTGAATTAGTATTGTTTCGTCTATATTAAGATTCATTTTTACTTTGACTAGAAAACTTCTAGTCTAAGTGATGCGATCACCACAACAGTTTTCTGCGAGGCGTTCAGACATTTTTGTCTTTGAATTGCATTTTCTTGGCTGTTTGGATCTGAAATTTGAAGAGGATGTGTAACATATCACGCAAATTCTACCACTAAAATTTTGTTATGATCGAGGTTTTATGTAGCCCCGGAGAGCTTGTTTTCAATATTTGGCCAAAAAAAAACATCTTCCTCTGAGAATTTTGATATTTGTGCTCCAAAGTTTGCAGACCAGTTTATGGGTTGTCTATGCTCATAGCTTGTTCAGGAATAATCGATATCACGAGAAATGATGTTTTTAGGGGGCAATTTTGAATTGAAGTGTGACCATTTCGCATTGGGAGGATTTACTCCTGATTGGTACAAAAAATAAAAAATTAATTGATCTCAGTTGCTTTTAAATCTTTTCAGTAATCTTCTCTGTAAATTTCATTCCGTTTTATCAACTTATGAGGGAGAAAATCCGAAATAAAATTACCTTATTTTCCCCCAAAAGAATCGATTCTGCTTAGTGCAAACACTTGTTTGGCATTTTGAAACCAAGACCATGAGGACAACACTAGTCCTCAGTAAAGGACTGTGTGGTCCCTCGCCGAGAGCTCACCATACACAGTCCTAACAACGCACACTGAAAATAGCGGGGGTATCGGCCGTCTTTTTGTTGATTGAAATTGACTTCCTTCTCGCAGCAAATTTTGGACGTAAAATCTTAATTTATTTCCATGACTTTTCTTATCCAGATCTTTCAGGAATATTGCAGTTGTTTTTAATCACTGAGATCTTCTGAAAAGGGCCAAAAAGTTGAAATGAAATCAGCAACTTTTTTGTGCCGTAAAATTTACTGGGTGACTAAGGAACTTTGTTTACATCAGTATGCTAATGAGCTTCTCTATTATGTCACAAAAGAATGTTTACATTGGCAATGGCTATGTGTATGTATTGGAACTACAGTAACCAAATGTTCCCAGTGACGTCACAATGTAACGCACACAGCATTCTGATATCAACAAATATTTTTAACACTAGTTTCAATAAACCATTCTTGACTACCTCCTGAAAAATCTCTAACCAAAGGTAACCCTTTCCTTGTTAAGAAATCAGCTTGAATGAGATGACATTCATAGACATAGAGGGTCAAGATTTTTTGGGGGGCAGGGATAATTTTCCACGAATTTAAAATTTGGACCAAGTTGCCCGAATAAGAGGGCATAATTTATTTTCTTGGCCATCTCATTTGCCTGAATGGATCCACTATTTTTGCCCGAATTGGGAGGTCATATACCCCTCTGCCCCCGCCTCCTATGCTTATGAAGAAACTGATGGCTAGTAACTATGGCTGTTGACAAGTAGTGTTTTCGCATATGAGCCTATTACTGGGGGTGGATTGTCCACGCTAAAGTTTCCATGGGGAGAATATTCTGTCTTGTCCGCGAATGTCATCAAGCTCAAATTGTCAAGATGCCTTTTAATCACCTACAATCCTCGACAAAAATGATGGGACAAACAAGCAAAAAAAGCAACAGTAAGATCACCATCCCCCTGTCTGCATCTCCATTCCCCTGTTCAATGTTGCAGAAGCCCAATGTGTTTTGACACATCAACATTGATACGGGGAACTGGGTTTGTCCCATGTACTTTTGTCAAGGATTGTCTCACACCTATACAAAGGTATAGGAATTTCCAAATTTCTTTTTAAGTGCTTTAAAAAGAGGAGGTTGCCGTATTATTTTTCAAGTGATGATAAGGAATTAACAGATGAATTTGTCTGGCCAGTAACCTGGCTTGTCAGTATGTCATATTTATATTTAACTGTCATGAACAAGACCCAGTTTTACAGCATTTTAGCATGGGCTTTTACTTGAATTTTTCTTGGTCAGAGTTAGGGGAAGGGAATGCACTTTTGAGTCAGCAGATTCAGATGAGGTAGGAGTGGTATTCTTGCTGATGAGGGTTTATATTTATATTAAACTTTTATAAATTGAAACGAAAAGAAGCTAAAGAGACTTTATTTATCTTCTTGTTTTCTTGATTGGGGGGGGGGGTCTAACACATTTCACGATACACTGAACGGTTTACCACAAAATTTTCTATTTTCACGAAAATAAATATAGGAACGATCATTGAAACTTCATTCTTGTTCAAGTTAAAGTTCTTTACAACCATTTTGTCTATTAAACATTACAATTTAATTAAGGATTACACAGAATTGAAACGGTTAACCATTTTACTTCAGTAAAAGGCTTTGTATACAGGGAGATATTTTACTGATTTGCACAGTTGACTATTGACCACCATTGAAATAATATGTAAGTCAATGGTTAACCTTGTTGAGGTCAATGGTAAACCATCGCACTATTTTGATACGATGGGAACTAGTGAAATAGTGACAATGAGTTTTACTTTCAACTATGAATAAATTTAGCAAAATTAGGTCCACATGCAGGGCTTTCTTGCTGTTTGGACTCCCGGATGTTTAATGTAATTTTTTCACTTGTAGCCATTTGAGTATATTTGCCCCCCACCCAGAAAAATATTTCTCCCCCGGAAGCTATCTCGCCCCCTTGAGTACCAACCATCTGTGTATATTTGCCCCCGGCCCCGAAAAATATTGCACGTTTGGAAGCTCTCTCGCCCCTTTAGTACCTTGTCTGGCTACGGCCTTTCGATAATTATGATGCCGATGGAAATGTCATTGCAAACAATGCATGGCTATGTTATTTTGTTCACTGCTCTGTCACTGTACGATGGCCAAGGACCCAAGTCTGTATGATACTGAAAATGTTACACCTCTTACCCTTCAATGACATTTTTTTAAAACCCTGTTTATTGTTCTGGCATTCAACCCCTGACAACACGCCCACATTGGGCCCGTATGGGTAAACATCTGGGTCCTTAATGATTCCCTTGTGAGCACCACAAGGAAAGACCTGTCACTCCAGTTCCATGGAGATTGGGCCATGGCGCCCATGGGAAGAGCATAGGAGAACTTACCCATTGAAAATGTACCAATGTCCCACATGTGCCCCTTGGCCAAATCTTCATGGCGCCCATGCCCATATTAAGCCCATCATGCCCACAAATATCCCTTTTTACCCATGTGGGCATATTTACAGGGACAACTGCTTCTTCATGATGCAAATACAATGCTGTATTTCATAGACATACTCTGTTCAAGTACTCCCTCTACCTTTGTACATGCCTCAGACAATCCTCGACAAAAATGACAGGACAAACAAGCAAAAATAGCAACAGTAAGATCACCATTCCCCTGTCTGCATCCCCATTCCCAAGTTCAATGTTGCGGCAGCCCAATATGTTCTGACACTTCAACATTGATACGGGGAGCGGGGTGTGTCCCATGTACTTTTGTTGAGGATTGTAGCTATGTTTAATGTACAAAAACTGCACAAGCTTACACTGAGCTAGAAGGGGCTTTCCCAGCTGTAGCCTCCTCCTTTTTGTCACCACCAGTTTAGACAGTACCAAAGCTTGTCAACAATATGTAGTGCTTATTTTAGTTGCAGGATGCCCAGCAGAAATAACATTCAAGTGCATAAATTTCAAGTTTTCTTTCCTTAGACCACACCACCTTCTTTTGAGGCTTCGTATAATTGGGTCTCATAGGTGCGAAATTTGCCCTTATGAAGTACCCCCCCTTTCCTTTTGTATTTGAAATCCTGGATCCGCCAAAGTCGAAGTTTGCACCATTGGTGGTCTAGTACAGTTCTGCCATTACACTCACACTTACCTAACACATACCAGGAAATCCCTTACTACCTCCTTACTTACGCTTATTTCCTCCAAACCAACTTTTGCTTCACTGGGTCCTATCTTATGCAACTCCCATCTAAATTCAACAATGTCACTCTTTGTACTCATTTGACAAATCTCTAACTTTTAATAAACATAGTCCACTTGAATTCTTTTTAATGGACATTTTTCACTCTTCATTGTAAACATTGTAATTATAAGGTAAGTAGGGAGATTACATATATGAAGTAATCAGGAGTGAAACAGACACAGACGTAAGTCCCTGCTCAAGGAGTCATGTCACAGGCTCTGCGAAGCTTCCTCTGAGTTTCCCTTGAGTAACTTACAGTTCAGTCAGATTGTATGAAAGTCCTAAAAATCCTCGAATAAATGTTGCTAAAATTGAAAAGGTCTTTAAACAGACACTCTTAGTGAGACATTAACTTAACACGGACATTGGAAGTTTGTAGGCCTGGCAGAAGTAAGTGATATTGACCACCATACCAATTTATCAGACATGATTCATGTTATACAATTTCCTCTTTTTCAAATTTGGCTGATGAAGGCAAAATAATACATTTTCTAACCTTGTGGTATTGAAAATTAACTGTCCACAGGTTGAAAAGTTTAGAAGAAGATGCACAATGACTAAAACTGACTTTTAGCAAAGGAAACCAAAATGAACTACTATGGAGAATCAAGCATACAGAACATCACATTTAATGTTCTGTGAGAGTATTTCTGCACCTGATGTCCTTCATTACTATTCAATATTCTAAGCACCAGTGCAATGAACCCTTTGAAATACTTCATTCCAACCTGCATCAATCCATACATTCTATGCTCTAATACTTCCACAGAAGCCTTTCCTTCCCCAACCAAAGCCAAATTCAATTCACAGGGTATCATATCAATACCTCACTCCTCACAAAACTTCCTCAAATTTTGTCACCTATTTATGAATATTCATAGGTCAATTTTTGACAGTGTCCCTGGAGTCTCATCTATCAATAAAGAAATGTTATGGCACACCTACTGTCATCCATCACATCACATCCTCTAAATATCCATTATATTAGTGACAGGACCCTAGTTTCAATCTTGTATATGCATCACTCTGTGTTGGTATGATTAAAGTATCAAAGTTGTGAAGTATGGATCAAGGAGACATTGGAATAGCATCTCCCTGATATGGAACTTACTTCATAAAAGCATCATATACTAAATGAAATAAATGACTTCAACACTAACTTTACAAACAAAACTCTTCACCATACAACATGTTATAATATCAAATACTCACCTAGCAACAGCCTCACTGTATACAAATCCAGAGTTTGCTCTTTTAACTATCTCAAAGCAAAGATCTGCACCTTCCATGCTGCAGGAGAAGATGAGAGGTGGAGGTTTTGATTAATAAGATGAAGAATGCAATAAAGTAAATCTGTCAAGATAGTCTCATGATATATTACTTGATTTGAAGGTTAATTTTGACTGTACAATTTGACAGTACACCTGTCATTATACTGTAAGTGTGTAAGACACAATGTATGTGGTCAAAGATGTCAAGAATGTCTACCTGGTAACCAACTGAAATACTACAATGCTATGCAAGCAAATACTATCACATTTACAGATCAAAGGCGTGGAAATAAACAGAAAGGAATTCACTTAACACAGCTTAACACATTTGAAGGCCAGT
Organism: Holothuria glaberrima; assembly: GCA_009936505.3. NCBI lineage: Eukaryota > Metazoa > Echinodermata > Holothuroidea > Aspidochirotida > Holothuriidae > Holothuria > Holothuria glaberrima. Next base: position 25,987 of record WURT03198859.1, read on the forward strand.
ATGTTATACATACAACAATACTTATCTCTCTTCTTCTCCTCCCAATCAAGCTCCCATTTCAACATCCCGCCCCTATTTCTCTATTTATGTCAACCAATATTCCTCCTTGTACATTGTGACAAGAATGGCAGCAAGGGACTAGAAAATGAGCATAAGAATACCATTAGTTTGGTCAAGGCATTTAGTACAAATATACTGTACATGTAGGCTAGTAGGCTAAAACAGTAAAACTATGGCAAGACAGTCTTGGCTATCCAAAAAAAGTACAAATGCCACACATTGTTCAAAGGACAGCTCTTCTCCACCTGAAAAATATTCCAGTATCCAGACTTAGTTTATTCCTACAGAGAGAAGAATATCTTCAGAACACCTACTGCTATATCCCATCTTATGTACCTACCCCTAAAAGTGCTACAAATTTTGCTCAATTCTGTTTTTGCTAGGGTATTACCTCCTCCTATCAATTTTTTACTGCTTCTGTCTTACAAATTTAAAGGCAACTTTTGAACTTGGACCAATCTTGGCACCCATAGGGAGTTGTAATGAATAACTCCACAGGGAATCAGTAAGAATCACAACCTATAAATCTTCTCCCCATTGCAAGAACTAAGTCAAAATCAATGTAATTGTTGATGACAGTCTGTAGTAAAATTAAACCACATAGGCCTACAATACAAAAGCTGCAATACAGTATTTTATGGAATAATCAAAATCTAAGAAGTGGAGTTTGAAGGGTGGGCATTTGGGAGCTTTTTGTTTCATTCTGAAATTATACCAGAGGGTCAATGGCTGGATGATGATAAATGTCAGGTCAGTGACTTATTCTCTGGAAGATGCAGACAACTTTAATGAAGAGTTATAAAGTCCCTGAAAATTCCTTGAAACATTCTCCATTCTTATGATTTTTGGGAAAACATTTACAGTAATAGCTTCATGGATATAAACTTTGTGATGACTAGACATGCTCCCACTAGTAACCAAAGTTGTAAGCCATATTAAAACCTTGAAGGGCAAGATACTCTTTAAGCAAACATGAGACTATGGGAGGTCCCAAAAGGGTTTGATAATTACAAGGCCATGTGGATGGGATCCCCTTCAAGATTTCAGCTCAAGTATTGATTCAGATGATATACTTTGTAGGGCCTACTGGCCTTGCAGGAAAATCAAACATGCTTAAAAGAAGGGTTCAAGCAAAAATTTACTTTTCATATGTGAAAGAGGAACTAAATCCACGCATGTTGGTGAAACTTTCATTCAAATCGGCCATGTATTACTCGAGATATCAGCAAAAGAAGTTACTGCATTTGTGACCCAA
>WURT03198970.1:0-27296 GCA_009936505.3 Holothuria glaberrima
GGTTTCCCGAAATGTACCTAACAGAAGACAGATTTGCAGGATTTACTGGTAGAGTGGAAACACTGGGTCAAAGCCGAACAGTCTGCTAGTAATACCGAGATTGTAGTGCGCTGCACTACAATAATAAGTCAAATGAAAAGCATTCTTTTACTTCAAATACGTAATGGGGAAGTTGTTTCATTCATACTTAGTAGTCCTATAAAATGTTACTTTGGTAGAGCATGCGGATCGACTGTTGACTGATATCAGTTTTTAACTTTTGCCTAGGGTGTAAGTTTTAAGCTTACCTTTGACGAATTAACACTCCTACAACTGCAAAAATTCCAGTTACCACAAGCGGTATGATAACAGCGATTACCCACTTCGGAGAGCTATTTTGTGTCTGTTCTGGGAAAACAATAAAAATAAACTTAAAAATAATAATTCAGGCCTTGAAGGGCAGTTGTTTTACGACGCTTAGCCACCACAAATCTGGGAAAAGCCTATGTGACTTACTAATTTCAACTTCACGTCGGGTGGCTAACCAATTCAACAAGTTAGATCAAATTTGGTCTCCTTTGAATTGAAAGGCCAGCTCAGATAAGGAAACCGTAGATTGCTCTTGGATGAAAAACCCACCTTACTTTGACCCGGCCATGGATCGAACCCGAACCTCCCGGTTGCCAAGCTTCATAGCTTCAAATGCCATCGCCTTTATTTACTCGGCCACAGCACCGGTTACACAAATTGGAAAGCTTATGGAACACGAATACACACAGCAATACTCTGCAAACTACTATTTTAATATAATTTAAAATGCCAGTAATGTATTGATGAGTTGGTAAGCAACAAAATGAGACTGTAATTTCTACTTAATGCAATTAAAAGGAGTAAAAAACGAAACTGCTAAGACAACACAATGAGAAGAAAACAAGATGGTATTGGCTAGGCTCTTATGAGGAAGACCTTGAGAGCTTCATGCATTTTTATTGCTTATCTTATGTACAAGGACCATTTACCCCTTTGCATTTTCAAAGGTACTACAACAAGTTTCACAAAAATAGCATTTCTTGTAAGATAATGCCGATTACGTGATATGTTTTTGTAATCGTGCGATCTTGGACTTTTTAGGGTAGCTGACAGTTTGAAAGTCTTCTATAATTAATCTTTACTGTTGTTGCGCCTTACCTTGTATCACATTCAATTTTCAATGAAATGTAGAATAAAGCAAAACATAATGCCTAAATTGAATTAAAACTCTTGCAAATTTTTGTTTAGGTATTGAGCTTTATTATGTTTACAGACCTATCTTTAAGAGTGAATTAAAGATTTACCCTCCCTAAAAGATAAGTGGAGCTAATTATGCCTGTTTTGCTTTTTTATTTTCCCCACAATAGCACAGGAAAATTTCATCAGCTATCTTTCGCATGAAACCATCTCACTTTACACAGTGTTTAAAAACAGTGTAGTCTCTTTACTTGTGCGATCGCGACATGAAGTATGCCAGTCCCTAGCCCAGGTGTTTTTCTGGGAGGGTCGTTTTTCAATTTGCACAAAACGCAATGTAGAATTTTCGACGTTAATATAAATGTATTAATGTAAACTCTATCCTGGGGCGAGGTCTTATCTAACAGTATGAGGAGAGGGATGCTCGTGCCCCAACTGGTGAAGTACTTTCCGGTGCAGCACCCTATACTGGAGTGGGTCTTTTGGCTCCCTCAGCTCTCTGTGATTACAGGCCTGTATGCCTTTATGGAAATATGAGATTGCAGTGTTAACCATGGGGTACAGAAAACAACGAATATTCTATTAATTGGAAATCAACGAAATGTACTTACCTAGCTCTGTGTTCTCTTTACCATCAGATGCTGAAAGACTATCTCTCGTGGTAGAAGTTTGTTCTGTAAAGAAAATTACTTTAGAAGACAAGCTGAAGTAGAAATGATATTAATCACAAGTTGTTGATGGCTTATTAAGTAGAGGAATCTTGTGTTGTGTAACGTTCAATCTTATTATTAAGGGAGTGCACACTTAGGGCACACGACTTTCCAAAACATAAGATTGGTTAATTTTGACTGAGATGCTAGTGGTGTAATTTTGACACTACTCTTTAAACATAACTAAAGTAGGAACGTTTCTTCTTTAGCTGGTAACTGTAACTATCGGGCCCACTCTAATAGAAAAATGTTTTGATTAAATCTAGGTATTATACAAACATTTTTCAGCAAACACGTCCATTGTTCTGCATGTAATTTACTTGGGAATTGAATATTTGACGTAATTTTGAAACGTTTTATTTGCTATAAAAATGTTAAACCGATTTCATAATAAAAGCCAGGTGCTTAAATGGCGTTTATGAACTCGTTTCCATTTCTCTGTTTAGAAGAGCAATTGACAATGCTTTTCTCACTACCAAAACATGCCATTACTCAAACACCATGGTCCCATCGTTCAAGTACAAAATAATTATGAAATAAGAAATTGTTGACTGCAGATGTTTTTATTTGTCTTTCTGTAAGCCAGGGTATTCGTTTAACTCATGAACTTATAATTTGGAGAGAGCATCCTAGACTAATCTCCTATGCGTAGTGTCACCACCAGACGTACACGTTAAGGGTTACAAATATTGCGCGTTCTATGTCCTGTGTGAGAAGTTTGGACGGAGTCAAGTGGTTCAAATTATGCGAGAAATTTGGGAAATGTTCGAAAATATCAATCTTAGATCAAATTCAATAAACAGAATGAAGGACTGTGATACTGTTCTTAAATTCATGTTTGCATTTTGTGACAAATGCTGCATAATTATAGTCAAATTGGTAGCTTATTTTTTTTCGAACGGCTGCGACGATATTCTTCACGTGATCCTCTCTCTACATGTATGGGATGTCTGTGATTCCACTACACCCCTTTTTGGTCGGTATGCAATGTTTCTTTCACCAGCATATGATTAATATATTGATATCACGTTTGGAACCAAATAATTGTTTTTTTATTTTTCAATCCACTTGTTGTATGGTGCATTCGATGAGGGGGGGGGGGGTGTAGACCTACTCCTGAAAACGTTCTTCAGTTAAACTAGTTTTGTTGGAAGTTAGGCTCTTCATGCACCCTACACGCACATTCTCTTAATTAAACGGATTTTGAAATTCCTAAAACAATGTCTTAGTCCTATGAGGCTCATTTGGTGCGATATTAGTGACCATTTTGGATTTCCCACGATTACAGATAAGCGATATAACTGTTAAAGAAAAGCTAGAAATGAAAAAAAAAAACTTACCTCCATTGCCTTGACATTGAAAATTGAAATTAATCCCCGAAAAATCGATAAAATCTGTTAAATAATCATTCAGATTTTGCAAACTTCTTATTTACTTGTTATCTATTATCCGTGGTTAAGAGGTGACCATTTTGATACCGTATCCACTTGACGATAAGATATCTTCATGTACGGATAGCTTTGCGTCCGAAACTTTATTTTTGAGATTCTACTTTAAATTGAGCTGGGACTCAATAATTTTATAAATATACTTTCTTTAGTAAAGAATTTTTAGGTGAAGAATCATATGCAGTTAAGCCCAAAATCTGTGTAAATTTATGGTACATAAAAACAAATTGTCTTGGCAGCTAATGTCGGGTTTTCAGCAACTTGAACCTCAGTGCACTAAAATCGAGTCCAACATAATTCAAATCCCTGGATAATTAATAGAGTTACATTCTGTAAAAAAGGTGCGCAAAACTATTTTGGGTCAATATAAATTTATCACTCAAATTCTGCACACCATTCTATATCCCTATTAGGTAGAGATTGTATTTGGATCAAGGGTCAGAGTTTGCAACATATGGATATCTTGTACCGTCATTACTCAAGTTACCTACATATCGATCTGAAAGATTACTTATTAACCAATGATTTGGAGGTGGTTAATTATTTTAGGGCAATTGGATTAATAGTTTACCCATACTCTCAGATAAAATTTTAAGCTTATTTGTAAATGTAATAACGAGATTTAGCATTGAGTGTTACAGTTTGTATAGGAGGCAAAAACATTATTTTGTAAAGTCGTAGGTTAATCTAAATGGTCTCTTCCATCCCACAGACTATTGGTATGGAGTTAAATGACAAGCTTTTAGGAACGTAGGATCTGAATGATAAATTAAAATATTTTTATCACTTCTTCTGAATTTTGATATGAACTTATAAAAAAGTTCGGATTTTCATATACTTCAATATTGTGCATAGTATAGCTCAGCCAAATACTTTTCACAGCTCACATGAAGGTGGCATGAAATCATCTTGTTTACTCATAATTTATTTTTGCTTTTTGAACAATTTTATTTTGGCAGAAAAATTGCATTAGGCCTTTCTTGAAGGAGCTGAGAGTTGCGACAAGAAAGTAAAATTGAGGTTCATATACTGTACCATCATATTGCTGATTTATTAAAAACTTTATCTACTTCAACACTTCAAAAAGGTCTGATCCAACTACATTTGGTAAACCAAATGAAATTCCAGTTTGGTGCCCGTTTGGTAAGATTCGGTTTAAACTGTCGAGATCTTTCTAGATGTAAAGCATGAAATTCCTGACAATGTTTTCGTCAATTAGAGGTAGTTCTTACACAATTATTCATTTTTAAACAGTTGCAACATATCTTCCGAAAAATATATATGTTGTTTTAGCATTCTTTATCAACTTTCTTACTCCAACGTTAGCCTAAGATGCAGTCATTTAGTTTGTATATTGCACACTGTTGTACGTTTTATCCAAATCATTGGCTTATACTTTACAAAGAGGAACAAAACCTTACCGCTAAAATAGTTTTCAATAACAGAAAGGTTTATAGCGCAAAAATAGCTTCAAGAAGATCCCTTGTCTACCAACCGATAGGATTTTGTTTGGGTTGTTGTTTATTTCATTCAAAAATGTTCATGATGTAGCTCTGATGCCTTTGGTAGATCTATTTATTTACACTGTTAGTAATCACTCTTTCAGTATTACGTCAGTAAGTAGTTTCGTATTCCTAGAACTTAATGGAAACGTTTGGGGGATAATTTAAAAAAAGTTACCCAAAATTAAAATCGCGTAGGTCCTTTACGAGTTTCAAAAAACTTATAATCCAATTTTTATACAACTTTTACTCCTCTAGCCATTTTTCCTTTGTATTTCTCCGTACAATTTTGTTAAATCTGTAATTGCAATGCGCCTTTGGGTTATCTTCGATAGAGGTGAGCGCTGTTGAAATGGAAAACAAAATTATTAATAACTTGCGCATGGTGCGAGATTAATTTGCTCTTCGTTGTAACGTTTGTAAATGTTAAAGGTTCCTATGTTCAAGAAGCTGCTTCATTGCAGTTCTAACATCAATGCAAGGTTTGAATGGATTTAATATATCTTATTTTGTACACTTATCTTGCTGAGGGTAGTTTCTGACTGTAATTTTATTTTTGGCGAACAACAGGAAATTAGAACGTACATCGTAGCTTGTATATAAGCATTGTGTTGCATTTCCATTTAATATTTTGTTTCCTTTAACGTTGTTTTCATTTAGCAAATCACTTAAGAAATTTGTGATATAGCAAAACAAGTTATGCTTATCGAACAACACCTACGCAAGACAAACAAAAAGCCACAAAAATTAAAACTTGTTGTATTGACAACAAATAAAGTTTCTGATGACAACACAGTCTATCATTTCTCCGATTCTAGATACTTGCTACTTTGCTATTGAATCTTCTTTTGATAAAAAATATTCCAGTACACTTAATCACTTTCATTGTCGATGTAACTGGCTTTCATAACGTTTGTTCTTTATGATATTTTTAAAATGTCGAGTTTTTGTACAGTGATGTTTTAGGTAATATTGCATTGAGGTCGCTAGAGGAAATGACAAGTAATGTCACAGTTCCGTTTGAAATAATATGCCCTCATCATATGTTACAGCATGTTCGAGAAACGGTTACTTAATTCATCATATTTGAAGACCTTGTTTTATTTGAATACAATTTGCAATCTTAAACGGTAAACTTCGATCGTTCTTTATCGAATATTTGAAATAGCTTTTATGTAGACGTTGCTTGAATATTTTCCCTTCTTTAAATGTTTATATTCAAACAAATGGTTCAAGCAGCTCCAGGTTTTGGCATGTCACTAATGTTGTACAATAAGGAAAGAATAATCAGTGGTTGGTAATACAAAAACACTTACTGAATTCCATGTTTGTCAAGCATACAATCGAACCTTTGGGCAATGTGACCTTTAAACAATTGAAAATCTAAAAGGAAAAGAAGACAAAGATTGTGATTTAATTTTTATGATCTTGAGCACTTTGAAAATCTTTGCAAGTTTTTACGTTTATGAATCGGTATGATCAGATTTGTGAAGAGCAAGGATCAAAATATAAGTTTCACTGTTGCATTAGACAACAGACTATAGGGATCGAACCTGAATGTCCCCCAACTGAATCGCTAATTCTAGAAAACTGGATAAACCGATACAAAACGGACTTTAAGTTTTCTTCACAATATACATATTTATATATATACGTACATTATATATATATACATATATATATATATCGCTAATTCCTACTGTAGGATGATACTGGCATACCGCCAACAGGATTAGGAGAAAAAATAATAAAATACGCAAAATTATTTCCCCTTTAAGCTTTGTGATACGCGTTAACGTTATTTCAATGGCCCCTCAGCCTTTTTTCAGCATCATTTCCCCTTAAGGTGGGAATTAGGCTATATAGATATATATATATATATATATATTTATAAAAATATTATACATATATATATATATATAAACAATTTTCGGTTGTCCGTGTCCTTTTTTAGAGTGTGTATTTCCCCACACCTACTTTTGGCACATCAGCAAACCGTTTTTGCACAATTGTTTTATGGCACGTTCAAAACTTTTTTTTTCGTTATTTTGTTCTCTTTGTTACTTTCTAGAGTATTATTTCTTCACTCTGTCAGCATTTTGACACCCAATTTTATATCGTTTCCACCATGCCAGGTTTGTAAAAATACACTTCAAGCCTTCGTAGGAATTCTACCCGAGACATTGACATCTACCCAGCCCAATGTTTTCCCATCCCTTTTCCCTACCCATGGCAACTTTCGGAAAACTAGATTCGCTAGCCATAGTAAATTTTTGGGAAGTTGTCTTCGTAGAAACGTTATTCCACGAAGTTTTAGACTAAATTTTCACGTACCGGCCGTGTCCGATTCTAATTCCCGTCGGGACACGGTATTTACATTCGTGTTCGTTTAACCTAATGCGCTCTACCATCCGTAGCATGGTTAGGAAAAAAGCCGAGTTTGATCTTACTATACAAGAGCAAAGGTCACTCTTATTTAACTCTTTACAAGAAGCTGGGGAAGTCCGCTTCCTCATTAATATTTACAACCGTCTACTCCATAATTTTTGCTTGACTCAAAAGCCAAGACTTTAGCTAACCTGTTGCCCGACGCACCCTTTGCTCATACCCCACCCTCTGATGTCATACATACACAGGACACTAAGCTTGTGCTCACCATACCCCCCGATCTGGAACTCTGATCTTCTGGACGCTTAGTTTTAGCCAAAGCCTTAAACCTTGTTTCCTTACACCTCCTCCCTGATGAGCTTTCCATCCGTAGAGATGTTTCCTCATTCTGTAGAAAACTTTGCTTTCGACACCAATTCGGCCGGGAATCACAGATCAGCCGGACCCTACGAGCCCAGAAGATTTTCCCAATTCTTCATGTTCCACTCGTTCTTCCTGGACACCCAAACCGGGAGAAAATGGCATCCTGGACTCCGTTATTGAATCCATCAACAAGGATGAAGATCGACTCCCCCCCCCCTCTCCCGAAGAAAACCACCCTTTGTAATCTTCGCCCAGAGGAACAAGAGCTCCTTTTGTCTCTCAAAAGAAACGACAACCTTAACATCAAACCGGCGGATAAGGGTGGAGCCGTGGTAGTTTGGCGGAGGGATTTGTATGTAGCAGAGGCCGATAGACAATTATCGGACCAAACTGCGTACACTGAACTTCCTTCTGACCCCACTTCCGACAGCCAAGCATTAGTTAAGAAGATATTAACCCCTTAAGCCATGCTGGTTTTTAACAAAAATAGATTTTGACAAGGTTAACTTATGCATGATTTAATTAAATTTAGAATATTTTGTACTAAGACCTAATTATGAAAGGAAAGGTTAGAATATGTTTATTTCGATGACGTCAGTTTTTGCTAATTAATATGCAAATTTATGCAGATGGCGTCATTTCTTATACTTTTCTTTTTTGTCTTATTATTTTCTTTATTTTTTTTTTTTGACGAAGGGGTTAGTTATGAAATTTTTTTGTTACATTTTCCATTCAATTCTCTCTTCAATGATGCCAATTTGGTCCCAATCGGACAATGTAAGATTTACCTAAAATGTACCTCTGAAATCCTATTGCCGCACACACAAAACAACACAATAGTGATCAAAAGAACCTCCCACACCCAGCACAATGCATGCAGAAAATCTGGCTTGACCTAGACACACGCTTGGGTTCACACAAGACATGTGAGTGAGGGTGTTGTCAAGGCAACAGTAGCTAGGAATAATAAGGTGCATGAGTACAGTATTGTATATACATTTGTACAGTGTGTATATGGCAAACTGTAATTTGAGTTGAACTGATGAGTCGTAGTATTTTGAATAAGATTTTGACTGGAAAGGGATGGCAGCATACCACTGTGCTTAGTATATTTATGCTCAAAATCTTGTAAAGAAGAGAATTTCGTTTACAGAATGGAAATAGTTGGTAGAGTTAGGGAGCTAAATGTTTTGGAAATTTGACACTATTTTTGGGCAAATTTCCATAATTATTCCAATTTTTTGACAATTTTACTCATAATTCTTAGATTGATTCACCCCACCACCTATAACTCTCAGGACATGGTATGTGAAGTATTAGGGTTATTCTAAAACAATTGTGAGCTTGATAGCCTTTTTTCGTTGCCCCAGAATTTTTTGAAGCAAAAGCCCCTTGTCGCTGATTTTTGGGAAAATTTTAAAATTTTTGAATCAAAACAAACTTTCAACTCAAATTTGAAAACAAAATGTGGATACACCCCCTTGAAATTATTTTTATATCAAAGATCTTTTCATTGGCTTTCTTTTGAAACTAAAACGAAGTCCCTAGGAGGTAGGTTTGTGGAGCTATAATGTCTGGAAAAATTGTAAGATTCTTGGGCAACTTGTTACCCAGAGTGGCTTAAGGGGCAGTGAATCTGTTGCTATTAGGACCTGAAATGTTGATGAGGGTGTTCTTGCCAACCACCGGGCATGTGTTGCATATACCAGGGAATATACCTGGAGTGTTCTCAGTCGACTGTAGTGGATGGAAAGCCCAAATCATTTAGATTTGAAATATTCTTTTCAACTCTGAAGGCCGTAATGGGAGTTTGGTGAAAAGGTCACGGGTTGAAGGGTCCTGCTAAAGGGTCTCTACATTTTTGTGTATGGCACGTAAGATAGGGCGTACTGATGAGTGATATGAAATTACCAAAGGAATGCGTAGATTGGTGGAGGAGTTGATCTTCTTACTCAACGCTTCCACTCTGCTGGTTCTTTGGATCTTATGCAAAGCGTCAGAGATGATTTGGTGGGACACTGACGTTTCTCAAAGAGAGATAATATAAATTAAATTGCTGATAAAATAGATTCTTTTGAGCAAACCCTTTAGGCCCTTAAAAGTTGTGAGTATGGGATGGATATAGTACAGGATTTGTGATGCTTTAATGAATACAAAAGGTAGTTATGAGAATCGGTGGGTTTGAAATATAAGTTTGGCTTAATTTTACTGTCGCAAATAGTGATAATTCGAGGTCTAGGAAAACTACCGGAATATCCGAAATACAATGTGTAAATTTTAAAAATCGACAAAAGGACTGTACAAATTGGATGAAAGACTAAATCTTGACGGGTCCTTATTGCTACTCCCACAATATCATCAATATAATTTTTGTAAAGGAAAAGGCGAGCACCGACATACTAAGAAAAAAACTGTTTTCCAGAGTGGCCTATGGTTAAGCAAGCAACAGAAGGACCCATTTTGTTCCCATGGCTACTCCTTTAACGTGAAGAAAAAAGTGCCCGTTAAATTGAAAACAGTTTTGGGTGAGGACAAGGTCCGTCAATCGAAGAAAAGTAGTTATATGTATTTAGGGGTATTGCTGTTGACCCAGGTATGGCGGATAGCTGACTAGGTAGCATGATGGGGAATGGATGCATACAGACTAGATACATCCTTGGTGAATAACAAGCGTTCACCGCTTCAGTGTCCTGAACAAAAGACGGCAACGCTGATACCAACGGAAAGGGAACGGAGTCTGAATACTCAGAAATTAGAACAGTGGGGCAGCTGTGGGACGAACGATGGGTCTGCCGGGATTGTTGGCCTTGTGAATTTTGGGAAGACGATAGAAATTAGAAATTTGTGGGCAAGGGGGAGTAGTGATGTAGCTTTTTTGGGAAGTTGATTGTTGTTGATGAGGTTTGTTAACCAACAGTTTACATGTACTTCCACGAATGTGGTTTACATTTTAGTTTGTGTACGTTGTAACTGTATGTGTGTGGGAGAGACCAAACGTCGCTCCGCTGACCGAGTCACTGAACCCCTCAGGTCTATCATACAAATCCTTCAAGGTTATCCGATGCCAAACATTCAATCCCCCATCATTGTGTTCGATAAATGACTTGGCCGTTACCGCAGCCTTAATGTGCAGAGGTTCTGACCGTGATCGCCTGACTGCCGAAAACCGGCTTATCATGAAGCTCGGGACCCTTTCTCCACACGGTCTTAAAGTTAAGATGGACATTTTTTACTTGTTCCCTTTCTACTTAACTTTTCACCAGTTTTACTCAGCCTCCCTATTGCAGTTTTTCCACCAGTTCCACCTGTTTTCTTCACTTTTACTTCATTGTTGTTCAGCTGCATATCTTTGCCATCTGATGAAGGATTTACACCCGAAACGTCATGGAATTTTCCGCAAACTGTTAAGCACTTTTTATAACCTTTATCGACCTGCATATTATATATATATATATATATATATATAAACTGGACGTTTCGCACGGTAGAAAAGCAGTTACGTTTAACAATGAGCACGGTCAACCTTCATCGAGTCAACTTTGATTATTCGCTGAAGGATATACCCTTGCCACCCCCTCATGGGTACAAACTTAGACTTATTGAGAAGGAGAGAGCCTGATTAAACGTATGATACTGAAAACATTCTCTTGTAGAGGCAAGAATAATGATGATGACCCTTGTGGTGACAAAAAGTTCGGTTTTAAAACTAAAAGAATTACGCGCTCAAGTAATGACCTCAAACCGTTTGAAAATGACTAAATGGCCAAGGTAGAGAACATTGAACTTAGAAACTCTCCTATCAATTAAAAAATAGGCGGTAGCATTATCTGATACTACATAGGCAGTCACTTCTGTTGACGTTTTTTCAAAACTAGTGTTCTTAACGGACATTATGTCTTTTAAGTAGATCAATGGCATCTTTATGCTTTGGATAGGGTCAATGACCGCAGATACTTTGTAGTAAGGCTATGTAAAGTTTTTTCATCCCTTGCCTAGCAATACACAACAAACGTAGTACGGTTTTTCCATTCTATCAAGATTACAAAGATACTTAGCCTAAATATTTCGCTTCATGACACTCGCATATCACTTCATTTCTTTTTCAAAATAGGAGAATGAGAAACAACTTAACGGCGAACGAACACCTTTCCGAGAGAGGGTGCCTACAGCATTTGTTTCATTCCTCCCCACTAAAAGAACCACTAAAAATGTACGGTACCTTCGCTACACTCTCTTCGAGATCATTTTGAACAACACAATGCTCTTATCGTGTTGAGCAGTGAAAACCCCATCTCAAGAGCAACTTGCATTTGGAAGATACGAATTTATGAAGAAATGCTACATTTTCAGCTTCCACAGTGCATGATGAGAAATATGTGATGTCATCTGGGCAAATTGAGTAAATGTAGCTTTTGTATTTCTTTATAATGTTAATGTCGCTATTTTGAGTATTTCATAATTTTCTTTGCTGTACCATAAGTATAGAACAATTTTACACTATATCTACACAGAAAAACATCTAAACATTGCAACGGTATCAAATTTCAAGGACAAACAATGGATCCAACTGTAAAGAAAACAAAAGGAATCTGAGGTAATTTGCCCACTTGGGATCACGTTCTGTGACCTTGAGGAAACCTGGAGATATTTCTTATTAAAAGTAACCAATCTTTAGTAAGGGATATCTTGAGTTAGGAATATAAATGCCACCAGACAATTCCCTTAAAACATAGCAAATTAATTTATATACTTATATATATATATATATATATATATGTTTCTGTTCATTTCATGAATCATCATTGAAATATTTGAGCGAGACAAGATTTAGGGGTAAAACTGTACAACAGCCAAGTACATAACATAAGAATAAGTGTGCGTCTTTTGTCACGGCGATTGGTTTAATACCGAACAAGCCGCCAAGAAATATCTTTAACTATAGCGTAACGCTCTTTTTCACAGAGTATATTCAACACTTATTTGAGAGTTTATCTATTCTTGATATAATTTGTTAAAGGCAAAGCCTGTTAGTGATGTAGAGATGGTGTTACCCTATCTCCACGAGCTCTCACATGTTCTGGTCGAAGGGACATTTTTACCATAGTTTTGACTTTCGGATTCTCCAAAGGGTAATTCCCTTCGGGTTCATGACTGAGAACGGGGTCGCTATACTAAAGAAGGGTGCTATTCCCTAGTTTGAATAATCGGGTATAGTTAAAGCTTATTGAAGTTACCAATCCCTTACAGCTCTTTGAATGCCAAGAGACTACAGTAAGCTCCTATAATAAAAGATGCTGAAAATTTGATAAAAAGTATACAAAAATTTTCTTTGAAGCTCCCATTATCAAAGGTGATATACATTTATTTCAGTCTAAAGGTTCCTTTCTAAACATTTACAAATTGTGAGTAGCTTTCTTCCGAGACTCTTCATATATACAGATGTCGTTGAAGTGGTTTTGAAAGGGACGGGCTTGCTACACTTGTTTATGCGTGTTCCAGTGTTTGAGACGCTTCCACACTTATCAACCATTTTATTGCTCTTAATTTATCAGTTTCTACGTTCTGCCCTTGTTCTCCTTTCATTATGGGATACACAATTTTTATTCCACCCTTTAGTAGTTTTAAACGTACACAATTTGAGACTGTTTCAAAGGTATACAACGCACATCGTTGACAAACTTGTCAAAATTCATTGCTCTCTTGTGATAATATATATTTGTCTTCATCACAAAAACCAAGGTTCAAAGTTTAGCGTAAAAAACAGATGTCATTTTTCTACGGATGGTTAGAGGAAACCTGACATGAAAACCTAAACTAAGATTCCAAACCTTACCCGTCTATATATTCTAACAACAGTTTGTTTACTTCAGTAAAGTCCTAGGTCATAACTAGTTCAGTCATAACTAATCTTGCAATGAATTACATATATAATGAAACCCATTATTACCACCTAGCCACCTTTAACAGTAATGTAACAATTTAATTCTTTGAAGCAGCACATTAGGCCTACTTCAAAAGAGAGAGAGTTTTCCGCCGAATATGTTTCGACAAACGTAGTGCCTAATTTGCAGGCTGTGGCTCAATATAAATGTAGGTCATGTTACTGAAGCGATGCGAACGTAATAATTATTACCTATGTACGTGATATTATTACGTGAGTACGTAATAATTATTACGGTACGAACAAAAGGAACGATGTCAGTGTTATTGGTTGAACGCTTCAGGTGACCAATGGCCATAGAGCTTTTCATAAATATGTATATTTAGACTCTAAGCTCCATCTTCAATTGAAGTCAAAATCAGTACTGTATGCTCCCTGACGTAGAGGGGTATGAAAGGCCAAATGGAGCACATCCTCGACTTCGGGTTACCCTGACTAACCCTTGACAAACCTTTACTTGTACCGAGCGCTAGTGTGTGTCAAGAGTGTACGCTATCGCATACCACCAGCCTGCTAGTACCTACAACCTGTGGTCAAACTATCTTAAAATTCCAATCAAGTTAAGCCGATGACTACCAAAAAGACCATCAGAGACAAAAGTCCTTAACAAATTTAGTAGTCAGGTTCCTTCTACGAAGTGGTGTCGTCAAATTTTTCGAAAGGGGGAGGGCATTCGGTGGCAAAATGTTCCACCGTGGCACAAGGGGGGAAGGGACCCTTCCAAGGGACCCTGGTGGGGGTCCAAAGACAATACCTCAGTGCGGTTCCAAAAAAAGAATATCCCCAGAGGCCTTAGGTTATCATATTATTTGTAAATGGCATTACTTGAAAAACTAAGCAGGTGACAGAAATAAAAATCACAATTTTATCCAACTCGGACTGACAATAATTATACCGACTCGGGTGCAAGGGTCAGCGTGTCCTACGGATTTAGTTATGGTTTGCATTGGGCTACATAAAACCACCCATACTGCTCAGTTGGAAGTAATGGCGAGACAGCTACCTTCCAGTTATGTCACTTATTTTTGTGCGCGCTTCGCTAGTGCACTAGGCCCGAGTCTCAGGGGGCAGAAGCCACCATTTTTTCTCGGTTTATTACTGATTAAAATGTGGGAAATATATTTATTCTACAATTTTAAAGCACCCAAAGCCAAAGCCTACTATATTACATACTATGTTTTTCTTTCCAAATTTCCCAGGCAAGGCCTTGTATACGACCCTGTACATGCTCTTTCGATGCGGTAATGCAGTGATTTTCAAACGCGGCCCCGGGACACTGTAGGTGCACCCCCTGAATTGATTTTACGTTTTGAAAAAAAAATCGTGTTCGACAACTGAAGAAAAAACCTGGCAAACTTGAAATAAGGGGCAATGATCCACGCGGACATGTATGGTAAACCATTTACTTTGAAGTCACTACTTGACTCATTTTTAAGTTTGTTCTCCCGAAGGGGTACTAGGTTGCTTAAGGCGGACTCGCACTACACCGACCCGACTGCGAATAGATGCAACAGAACCCGACTTCCCGTCGAGTTGCATGCATTTGTGACCAGTTGCGTCGGGCTGCAGTCGGATCTAGTCCCACGAACACTATACCGACCCGATTACGACTGCGACCTGCAAACTCTTGATGGTTCCCGAGTCTTGAAACAAAATGGCAGGTATTACCGACAAATCGTTGCGTATACGTCAGCGTTTATTGTTGCTTTTACCCGTGCTTAAGATGGAGGGAGACGTTGACAGTGAAATTAAGCCGAGAAGAGTGGTAGGACAGTGAATAAAGAGGCGTCATAAAGACAGGGTACTGACTGCCAAAGCTCCAGTAATTTTATTTCTAGTTCTTCTGTCCACATCGGGGCCACCATTTTGTTTTCTGCTCTGTCACTTGATTTCACAAAGCTTTCTCATTGACTATACATTAAAATCGCGTCGCTGTCGGCTCAATAACAGCCGCACGCTGCCACGACCCAGCTCAACTACGAAGCAACCCCCCGCGACTCCAAGACGAATATCAAACATGCTTGATGTGCCCGATTCGGTGAAGATGAGGACCGACTGTCGGATGGCAGTTGGGTTGAAAACAAAATTTTGCACACATTGAACCAACCCTACTGCAACCATAATGGCTTTCAGCAGGGTCGCATTCGGGTCATACAGTGTGCGCTTCCTTTACGTGTGAGGCTATAGGCATATTTCTTGTTTAGTTATACCTAGCCAAAACTGGGTATTTTGTTTCGTGTACCGTGTTTATGACAGTTATATTTTATACACGGTGGCATCATACTTACGTGTATATTAACTATCTGACTAGGGTGGCATAGTATATAGTGGTGCATTACGAAGTGTTTGTATTTGTAGTTGGCAGTAAAAATATACCCCTTAATTGCCGCGTGGGGTGATTGTACAATTCAAGAACGCATCTTGTTAAACGTGTGCTGATTGATCACTGAAATTAAAATCTCTGCAAGTCACCTTTCAATACTTGTAGAAACTAAATCAATTAATTACTACGTGGCATCAGCTAACAACGCGCAGTGACGTTTTATACGCGCTCGCTCTTTCTACAACTCTGATACATGAAATGAATCATTGCATCAACATAAAAGGTTGTGTGACATGAAAATAGCATAGTTGGGTGGTATTTGCTGTAAAAGGCATAAAATATCCGGAAAAAAGCCGCAATTCCCAGTAAAATCCATCAAATATTGACCATTTTATAGGGTAATTTCTATTTCACACTTTCATCATGAATAAACATGAGCTAAATATGCAAATATGTGACATCGGACGATGAACATACCGTATATTACTCATGTTAGTCTTTGTTTATTCAACCTTAATTTCAAGGACACAGGTAGCATTGTTATCCCCTGGGGGGTTGATTATGAAAGTTATTTTTTTTCCTTTAGGAACATTGATATCACTCAAAAAACTGTAATAGGTCTGATCAGTAATTAAGAGATAATTTATACAGGGATAACAAAAGAACTCTTAATACTGTGCAACATTCCACATCATTATTTTTACATAGGCAATGAGTTTCTTCAGAAACCATCGAAATTTGAAGACGTTTGTTTTGAGAACGGTAAAAAAAAAATGAAATAATTCCAACGGATCTTTCTTTGGAGGACTTAATTATTTAACTGACAAGTGAAACAGCTTTTTTTTGGTGGCATGTCACACTACCTTTAAGGGTTTCTTTTGGAAATTCTGGAATGCGGCCCTTGACCTCATCCCCTATTCTCTGTCTTACCAGGAAGCCGTAAGCGAGAGTAACTCATCGAGAGCTTACTAGCCACAAGCGTAGGATAAGTGCGACCTGCAGTGGCTTCATCCGTGAACAGGGTCTGGTTTGTCGCGACCTTCTTACGCTGGGATGGCAAATGTCTGTCGTGTATCGCAGACCTCTGCATGAAAAACATCGAAATGATCATACTGGTAACTCAAGAATACTAGGAACAGAATTTTAGACAGGGGTGGGGGCGAGACGGGAAGACTTTCCCTTCAGGGAAATGCTAGTTTCATCGGGGGCTTATAGGTATGATGAAAGAAGTAATCCCACGACAAGGACCAGCCTACCCGACAAGTTTCTTGGATTTGCTCTTAAGGAGGGCAGACTCTTAACAAAACACCAAATATTCTATTTGGCTCCAAAGGGAACGCCCAAAATTTTGGCGTCCTTTGGGCGCCTGACGTTTCTTACTGTCCATCCTTTCGGCAACCGGTCACTTTTTTCGGGGCTCTGTTCCCCTTCCGTTGGGGAGATAAGCCACCCTGTCGGGAAAATCCTTTCGCCATACGAAATTGTTGACACAAATTTGTGGTTCAAAGTGCGATTTCCTGCTATCTATAGGGCGTCTGAAACACCATGGTCGAACTGAGGTCGGAGCTGGTCCCGTAGGACGCTGTAAAGTTGCAGGTTACCCTCTCAAAGAACTTCTTCCTATGAAAAAATTGCTACTTTAAAACCCTTCCACTGTTTGTCACAGATATAGCTGAGGGACCTCTTACGTATGAATTTCTCCTTTGCGACAGTGTCCTCTCGTTAATCCTGAGATGATCCCTTGTGCCCCTCGGACTCAACCCATTGTAACGCATTTTGTCCCTCACCCTGAGAAAGTTTGAGAATCACTGCGCTGATTGTAAGGGTTGTTTCCAACATTGCGTTCTACTGGGCAGATGAGTGGATTTATGTAGCCTCATGCAAACCGTAACATAATCCGTAGATACACTGACACCTCCACCCCGATTCAGTTTATTGTCGGTCCAAATTAGGTCAAGTTGTGAATTTTATTTTGTGGTCTGCTTAGTTTCCATGTAATGCTATTTGCAGATAACAAAATAACCCGGAGCCTCAGCGGACTTTCCCCTCACCACGGTCTTGTCTTTGGACCCCACCAGGATCATACGAAGGGCCCGGGGCCCCAATGCCTTCAGGGGGAAGGGACCACTTTACCTTACCACAACTCCTTCAAGGTGGCTCAGTCCCTTCGGTGGAACGTTATGCCACCCAGTGCACCCACTTCGAAAAGTTTAGCGACTCCACTGAGCTGAAGGTACCTGACAGCTAAATTTGTTAGGAACTGATGTCTCTGAGGACACTTTTTGGTAGTCACTGGCTTAACTTGAATAGAACTTCAAGAGAGTGTAATGCACAGGCGCTCCGTACTGAGTATAGGCTGGACAAGGGTGCATACTGTAACTGCAACCACTCTTCGTCAGCCTATACTAGTGCCGCTAATCTATATGGACAGTATTTGACATTTATTTATTCCACGGTTGAAGTGTCCAAGTTAATCCTTCAAAACCCTTCATAATAGGTGTACTGATTACCAAAGTACTGTATCTGCGTTCGTACATAGTAATTACCACGACCTGAGATGGTGATAATTATAACGTACCTACGTAATAATATCACCTACGTACTTAAAGGTACCACATACGAACGTACGTAATAACTATAACGTACGTACGTAATAATATCACGTACGTACGTAATAATAATACGTACATACGTAATAATAATACGTACATACGTAATAATTATTACATAGGTACGTAATAATATCACGCACGTACGTAATAATATCACGCACGTACGTAAAAATACTACCTACGTACGCAATAATATCACGTACGTACGCAATAATATCACGTACGTACGCAATGATTACCACGTACGTACGTAATAATATCACGTACGTACGTAATAATTATTACGTACGTACGTAATAAAAACAGAATTTTCCATGTCCTATCTAGAGCTTCATATAATCGTGATTTATGCGAAGTGAAATTAAATAGCGCTTACATTGACCACCGGGATGAATTATAAAATATATCGGACTCATACAGACGCAAAGCAATATACTCGAACTTGGTATTTCAGCATTAAATTTCGTATTTGTCAAACTTTTTTTAGGTGAGTGGGGTGGACAGTCGCAGAACTCATTAAACCTCACATTATTTGGGGGAACTGGCCTAATCTGCACGAAACCTCGAATGGGCAATTTTTGTCACGATGTCGTGATATTTTGGCCCTCGTGTTTTTTTTTTTTGATTTTTTTTTTGTTTGTTTTTTTTTTTTGTAAGAGGGCGATTTTTAGAAAAGTGCAGGACAATCGTCCGTCTCCCCGCTTGTTTTCTACCCTGTTACAAGGCTGGTCGTGTGATTGGACTGCAGGATGCGAAATTTTTCGTAGAACAGGGAAGGGAAGTTTTGAACTATTCATATCAAACGAGGTTTGAGATAACACTATTAACTGTCCATTTATACTTGATTCATTAGCGCTAAAGCTGGATCTATTTTTGAGCATTGCCGTATGCCGTGTGAGTGCACAGTTAAGTCTGTGCGTGTAATAAAAGGGATCTCAGTGTACGTAAATCCATATCATAAAATCATTTCCTCGGAGGTACTTTCGTGCTCATACAAAGTGTGAATCCTATTTAGTGTCACATTAAAAGAAAAAGATCACTGGAGATTGACATAAAACTACAGCGCTTAAACAGCGTTTATCTCACCAGCTTGGCACTGTCAGTGTTCTACACAGATTATCAAGAGAGGCCACGGCCACGAGCGAAGTGCGTACGCGATCGCAAATCACATTGATTCCCACACAATGATTATTCCCTGTGAAAAAGGAAATAATTAATGTAACTTTTTGCTTCCAGTATGATAGCGGTATTTTTTTTTTTTTTTTTGAGGGGACGGTCGCTCTTTCAGGGAGTGACCGGCAAATTTTCACTTGAGGGAAAGCTGCCTCCCTAAAACCTCTCGTGGAGAACACTGACTGTGACCGTGGTCAAAAAACCCGCAGCCATGGTTTCCTCCCATAAGTGGGTAGGAAACTTAACAAGTAACAGATAATGTTACCGTAACCACTCTAAGAAGCAATTACGGTTTCAAAATTTATTCTTTAAAAGCTAAAATTGAAAAAAAAAAACAAATTCAATTTATTTAACAATTAAAAACATTTTTGAAGTGGTTGTGTTTTTTGCCCCGATCGCGGCCCATACCTTTCAAAAAATTTATATATGCGCATGCGATTTGCAATATTCTAAATAGGTCCTAGTTATCTTGAGGACAGTGAAATTTTCAGCATTTTAGTATTTTTTCTCAGGCATTCAAAATTTCATATCCGGTCACCACTTGAGAATTTTGGTTAACTCTACCCAAAAATATGCTTAGGGTGATGAGTATCTGTCTTTAAGTGGGCTACTCTATCGAAAAACAGGCTGTGACTGGATCACAAACACTTCTGTCATGATTTTTCATATCAGGGCCGAGTTGGCCCGGGCCGACTTGGCGTGGGGCGACCTCATATGGGCAGAGTTGGTATTGGGCTAAGTTGGCTTGGGGCCGTATTGGTTTGAGCCGTCTTGGCATGGGGGCGAGTTGGCGTGGGTCCGAGTTGACGTGGACCCGAGTTGGTCATTGGCTGAAAGTTCGCAGGTAGGTAGCGATCCGTGTGTTATAAATTTGAAGGGCGCCACTACATTTTGCATCACGATAAAAGACGTCATTATGTAAAAAAATTGCCATCGAATGAAAAGTGTGTGTTCGTCGAGTACTTTTGCATCGTTATTAAATGTAATAGCGCCGTGATCAAATTACTTTGGGCCTTCATCATGTTTTGGGTCATCTTCGTTTTAAAAGTGTTCGTCGTGTACTTTTGCGTCGTTATTAAATGGAATCGCACTGTCATCAAAGTACTTTAGGCCTTTACCATGTCATTTTGGTTCGTCATCTTGAAAAAGGGTCGTCATCACTGCAAAAGTGATCTTCATCATAAAAAAATACCATCATCAAAAGAATTGCCCTTTTGGCGTTACATACATACCGTTGAATTCATCACAGGAATTTCCACCATTTCACTTTGAAAATCTGAACGTTGTAGTTGTTTACCTGATGATAGCATATCACAAGCGTTCTTAAGGGGGGTTGCCAAAGGGTATTCGTCTCGACAATTTCTACTTCTTTCTTCATTAGAGAACGAAGGAGACTTGTCCATGTCCTTACTTCCGGAGCCACTGTTACCTCCGGATTTACCTTTACCAACGACGTACGAAATTTGAAGCTGTCTCTTCATAGACGACTGACTCAGATCCGAACAGGGCAGTACAAGTTCAGCTGGTTTTTTATTCTTGCCTTCAGTACACATGAAACAATCATTGGTATCTGGGCCGGACAAAAATATATAAGTAGCGTTTCTGAGTACTGAGAAGGTAAATTTTTAGAACTCGAGGTATCAAAGGCTTAGAAAAGAAGATGATGGTTGGCTTTCTTAAAAAAAAAAACACTTTTGATTGCAACATTCTAAGTAACAGAGGTTCAGAAAAAAGTACTTTCAAGTTGGAGTATCTATTGTTAACAAATTGGATTGGCATAGTCATATTGACCATACCGTTAAAACTGTGCTAGAATGCATTGTTTGCTCAAACGCTATTTCTTAATGTTAATCCAAAAGTCTAACGAATGTTTTATAACTCTGTCATAGCTAGTGCTGGCGTTAAAGTTTGATCTGCTGGGGCGGAAATGCTAAAAAGTGTGGTTTTGATAGAAATGATAATATTATCAGAGAGGCTGGAATTGGGATCATTGCTGTAATAGTGCATAGTGCAGACTCTGTGCATGACAGTGAGGTTGCCGGTTAATCAAGGAAAGCATGGACATCAAACACCCTTTTTGCATTCTGAGCTTGTCATTCGAACTATTCCGAGATCTAGTTGTTTGAGAGTTTCATTGCAGTAACTAACCGACATCCTGCTCCATTCGTTCCACGTGCAATTAAATTCGATAATATGGCTTTTAGAGGGAAATAACACCAACTGGAAGAGAGTAGGCATGAGGCCGGATTGGCATGGAGCCGAGTTGACCGAGGCCAAGTTGGTCATTGGCTTAAAGTTCGCGGGTAAGTAGCGATCCGTGTGTTATAAATATGGAGGGCGCCACTATATTTTCGATCACGTTAAAAGACCTCATCATGTTAAAAATTGTCATCGAATGAAAAGTGTTCGTCGTGTACTTTTGCGTCGTTATTAAATGGAATCGGGTCGTCATCAAAGTATTTTGGGGCTTCATCATGTCATTTTGGGTCGATATCATTCAAAAAGTGATCGTCATCACTGTAAAAGTGCTCTTCATCATTCAAAAAGCGTTCTTCATCACTGTAAATGTACTCGTCATCATGAAAAAAGAAGCCATCATCAAACAAATTTGCCCTTTTGGCGTTCCGTATCTTAATATTTTTGATACAATCGACAGTATCAAAGACATTAATAAGGGTTATATCCTACTATCTTTGATTGTGTACATGTATAATACAATCAACAGTATCAAAGATAGTAAGAAGGGTTATTTCCTTCTATCTTTGATACTGTACATAACACAATCGACAGTATCAAATATAGTAGGAAATAACCCCCTTCCCTTCTTACTAGCTTTGATACTGTCATTTTATTTTACAAGCTCATTTTGCATTTGTTTATAATGTTATGTTTTGATCAGTTATTCATTCCTTCATGTATTCATTTTATTCGCTCTCAGCTAGTTGTTTTTTATAATGTACTTCCGACTTACTAGTTTATACAAGATGAATTGAGCTGTTCCAGGCAACTTGAGTTTCCTTATATGGGTTAATAAACTTATAATCTGTTCTCTTGTATGCATGCCTGAAGAAATATGTCGTCATGATGGGATTAAGCATGTTGCACGGATGTTTCCTACTTTAAATACAAACGATACACTTTAGTGCTTCTTGAAAATTTGATAACAGTCGTGTACGTGGCTGCGACTTTTTACATTTCATGTTAACGAAACATGCAGTGGCTTGTGAGGTTGACTATGTCATGTGCTTCGAAACCCTCCTTTGAAAGGGCAGGTGTAAGAGATTTTCAAAAGACCGTTGAAGGACTTTGCCCACAAAACAGAAAGCACTTGCCATGTCCCATTTTGCTTACTATGTTCACAACTTGGTTATACTTTTTATATTACATTTTATTCAACCACCATATTGAACAGGCGTGCAGTTATGACTTGCAGGCATGGAAAAAGGCGTAAACCTGGAGTAAATCATCCTCCATGAAGCAAGCACTTATAAAGGACAATGTTCTAAACGCTTTTTTTAAGTTTATACTATTTCACAGCCCGTAGAACAACAAGCACTTCTCAGTTGGTGTAATGGCTACAGTACTTCACATAGTATCATGGTAATTATCAGTTCTTGGTTTACTCAGTGATGCTTTCGTAGTGTGTTTACACAAAATCATGAGATTCAAGCGAAATATTTTCTGTAATATGCCTGTTTGATTCATCTTACAGTTCCCTTATGTTGGAAAAAAATATGCCACAAGTATGAAGGTAATTCCCTCTTCTACGAAGGGTTTTGCTTTACGAATCGAAATCAGTAGCCATAAATTAGTGTTCGTTACAACGTTCAGTGAAACATTTTACAACTTTCATAAAATCATTTGTCTTGTTTAGGCTAGAATTTTGCCGAAGTATAGGTCGTCAGAAAATTTTGCAATAGCAGCTAAACTCCTTTTATTATAAAAAGAGAAATTCTAATTTAACCGGCCCTTTACAAATACCCGTTACCAAACACTTCGTTAATTATCAAGCTTTACTGCAGGTATTACAAATTCTTCCCCAAGTTCCACGCAAACGAAAAGGTGAAAATTCCTGTAAGATTAAGGACCCGGAAAAGGCAGACAATTTACAATTTTCATATTTTTTTATAAGAAAACTTTAATGTCCTTTCTAGTCATGAGGGTATGTAATTCACTTGCCGGATGGCAAACGTTAAACTGACTCTATTTCAAATCTTGTCTCACCTTCAAAGTGAAAGCAACTCCAATCTCCACCGTCACCTCTTTTTCTCATTTCAAAGTCATTGCATTCGGACGCCATTGAGGAGCCTTCGATAAAAAAAATACTTTCATATCAGTCTTCAAGCATCACTCTTGACCAGGTCAGTAGGTAGTGAGGTTGAAAAGTTATATTGCTTGGATATGCCTTTTCTAAGAAAGTACGTGTTGACATTCCGTCTTGGTGATGCTTGGTAGAAATAGTTACCTCTTTTGCAATCAGATTACATCCTTTATTAATTTAGTTGTGTCGTTGGTTAACATTTAAACATACCAATGTACACAAGAAATCTTAAAATTAGTTTGAATTTAGAAGTTTAAATCGTGATGTAGGAGAGAATTTGGAATGAAGATATCGGCAGCTTTTTTCTTAGGAATAGGGTAATGTGGCGCAAAACTTTTGTTTTGGCATTAGATAAAGTCAACCTGGCTTATACTGTCTCAGTATGAGGACTGGCTCTACGGAAGGACATAAATCTAGTGGGAAGGATTAAGAACATTCAATCCGGACTCTCTAAGTTTGTAAATTGTGCGGATATATCTCTTCACTTACGTCCTCACCGACTGCAAATCGAGCTCTGAGATCTGTGTCCTTTTTGGAAGTATTTTCTGTAGTGCCTCCCCCCCCCCCCATCAACAACCTCTGGCGGTGCCGATGGAAGAAGTTCAACTTCCATGAATTTGGATGTAAAATTACTTCATTGCTGCATGCACTTGACAACACAAGGTATTGCCAATTTTGCAATTTTCTTTCCTTTCGGTCTTTGCTGCATTTCTTGTTTAATTGTAAACACGATTTAATATGGAATACCTTTAGTTTTCGAGAGATTTCGAAAAAATTATGTCTTGGGAGTTTCTTGAAGCTTTAAAATGAACAGTTATGAGTCAAAATTGCAGATACGCATACACGTTAATGAACAGCTGAATTTCCACTAGAACAAGAAACGAGGTTAGAAAGGGAGAAAAGACCCAAACCTTTTACAGAACACCGTATTGTGGAAAAAGCAAAAGGACGAGTACCAGGTAGCAACTGTGACTTTCATTTTATCTCTACATTCCTGGTAATCTGACCCATAGCTTAAAACGCTATAACAGAGTAAAACTTCAATATATGTGGTAGGATGCAGACAAATGGCCGTTTCTTTCTCGCCATTTCAATTAGTAGCCACGGTCCTTTAGAATAATAATCCATTTTGTAAGCTATTTTCAGAAATGGATTCTGATCATGTGGCATTTTCTTTGCCATTTGCATAACATAATTTATTCTCTGAATAAAAAAAGAGATAACTTTATTTAAATTTTCTTTAGGCGTTATGGGATTTATTTCCCGCCAGTATAATAAATGATCCAAATACCTCCTGGCACTCGGCTCGGCAATGCACTCTGTGACTAGTTTGTTATAATTGTACAGTAAATCGCAAATCTAAGTAAATCTATTTCAGTAAGAAGGGCTATTATGAAGTTATTATTCAGTGTTTGTTTTATTAATCTTAAAAACACTACATTGACCACATACCGTGTAGTATCAAACTACTTACCAGCAGCGGAAACCATAAGCAGAGCGAGGCACCATCTTTCCAAAGCTCTGTAGCAAACTGCATATGACATTTTCGTAAATTTAAGATACTTATTTTGAGGTTGGTTCCCACTTATCTCGAATTGCTAAGGTATATGATGACTTAAATACAACCCTCAGTGCACAAAATGTTGCTAGTGCTTGATATTACTGGGTCTATTTCCTTCTTCCTCGTTTGTTGGTCTGGAACACAATCGATTCAATCTGTGTTTATACCATAACCACTGGCAAGCTCTGCACCACTATTGATGCCGTGGTGACTATTTAAACATGGCATGTTACCATTGTTGTTAAATTTCGATCGTTGTACTGTTTGCCTTTCAATTTCTCATGGGCCTATGTTGACCTAAGTGAACAACATAGGCGTTGCAGCAGAAGTGTCTTCTAAAGGTTGAAAGTCAAGACCAAAATGATAACACAATGTTTTAATCCGGCAGCCACTGGTGAATAGGCTCTATCATCTAGAGTTTGGGTTTTGATTGATACTTTTAAAATAAGTCGCTGTTTGCACTCTGGCGGTTTTCACCAAATTTTGAAAGTAGCATAACAAAATGGCCGTCAAACTTGTGCAACAGACAGTGTGGTTCCGCAATCCCGATTCGAGTTTTGAAAGTTTTGAGAATATTTTCTGGGGCTATCAACGGCGCTCATTCCAATTATTTCGACCATACATTGTAAAACTCTAGTCGAGAGAGGAAATACCATTTCTTTGCACAATTTTGTCCACTATTTTGTTTTTGCTAATTACAAATATTGTTTATCACTGCCATTGTGCGAAGAGATTGTTCATCTCGACAGTGGCGTATTTAGGGGGGCCATTGGGCCAAGGCCCCCCTCACTGATGACGATTTTTTGTAGTGTCTAAAATGCGTAAATTTTTTAACAGAAAATTTTACTTCAAGGATAGCATACGTGGCATCAGATTGCATGTGAGGACACCTAATTTGCCACAACTTTTCAAAGGGGAGGGGGTACCCTCTCCCACAGGCCGGCGATCACACAGCATACTGCATGGCCCCCGTGAGAGATATCCCCGGCTACGCCACTGCATCTCCAGCACCATAACATTCAAGATTAATCAAAAATAAACTTTAGACTATAAAACAACGTTCAAGTAAAAGGGAGATCTTAGCGACTGGATGATTAATTTGTGCACTTTCGTGATAACAAGTCTGGAAGTTGAACGGGGAGGTAGTCTACAAGCTTGTTCACAAAACGAGCCCAAAACATTCGGTTGGAGCGTTTCCAAGAACACTATTTGCTCTATCAACACAGTCATCATGATAATGCATTGAATAAGAATTAAAAGCCCTCTGGGCTAAAAAGTAAATTAACAAACATCTCAACCAATTGAATGCAACGTCCGGCTGATGCAGAGGGCAGACATAGCTCTTGGAACTTCCCAAGTAAATATAATTTCGAACTGATCAGGCTTCTTTTGGGAAACGTTTTGTCTGAGAACGCAACTGTGTTAATGAATTAATGTTGTGTTAGAGGTCTACACAATAAGGTGAAAGGATCTATCGTGAGGACCGGGAGAATTCAGGCCTACCCGTTTGTTCCGTACCAACTTCTATTGGTTCCAAATGCGGTTTGTACCAAACCCTCAATTGAATATGCAAAAACAAGTCAAATGCCTTCTCTGGATTACAACAACAGATGATTGGCATCATCACCAGACCCACTTAAAACGCATCAATGTTGTTATTGCAAGCCTTTGCCACTTAGCGACCAAAGGCTTGCGAGCTCTTGCGATTCCTTGCGAGCTCTTGCGACCGCCTTTTCTTGCGAGCTCTT